>NJDD01000527.1:133429-149959 GCA_002245505.1 Calephelis nemesis
AATTGCGTCACAAACATACAAAAAAAATTAAAAAAAACGTACAGTCAAACCTCAAGCAAACTTTTTTGAAGTCCGTAAAAATTATACCTCTATTAATAAAGAAAGGCAAACAAACACACATTCGCATGTTTAGAATAAACTAATTAATAGCTACGATTGTATCGAAAAAAAAGCATTATTTTTCCTATTTACTCTGCCTTTTTCCCTTAACAAGAACCTTGTCCTGCTAATTAACTACCACAACAAAAAATAATTAACAAAATTGGTCCGTCCGTTCGGGCGTAATGCGATGACCACTCGAAATGGGGATTCATTTTATATATTACTAGCGACCCGCCCCGCCTTCGCACGGATGCAATATTATACATAAAAACCTTCCTCATGAGTTACTCTATCTATTAAAAAAAACCGCATCAAAATCCGTAGCGTAGTTTTAAAGATTTAAGCGTTCATAGGGACATACAACATGACACATGACAGAAAAAGCGACTTTGTTTTATACTATGTAGTGATACTAGCTGCTTCGGCAAACTTCGTTCCCCCATTCTGTTTGTATGGGAAAAAAATATTTTTTTTTCCTATTTTTCTCACAGTCGAACGGAATAAAAAGTATCCCATGTCCATATCCTGGCTCCAAGCTATCTCCTTATCAGTTATCAGCCAATTTAGTTCAGCCGTTCTTGAGTTATAAATAGTGTAACTAACACGTCTTTCTTATATATTTGTGATATTTTAATAAATTGTGACTTATTCCCCGAGTTGGTTTGGACTCCTTTGCAGAATAGACCATCTGCCTTTCTGTGCTACGCAGCTCATAAAAACCGAGCATAGGCTTACCGTCACTAACATGGTGACATCTGACTTGGTAGTAGAGTCTCGTAGCGACTTGCCCGGATTGGTACCACCTCCTTACCTATTCCTGTCGCCATAATGTCAGCGCTTGCCATTGACGTGCTCGTTCGGAGGCTAAGGTAGCCGGTAAACTTACTTTTGCTCGAGACCTAACATCCCGGCCTTAGGTTGGCAACGCACCATTACCACCTTTGGTGTCTCTAGGCGGCGTAAATTTCTTACCTGATCTATGTGAAGTTTGCATAAAATTGGCAGAACTGTTCTTAATTTATCACATTTTTTGTAACAAATGAATTAAATAAATGGCGAATCGTTTTGTTAATGGGTATTTTTCTGTCAAATTGAAACTTTTTTCAGATGGGGATTGTGCTGCCATATTAAAACTTTTTTCAGTTGTTTTTTTCTTTTTTTGTTTTGTTGTGTTATGTCATTCATATTTCATACGGTCATATACGTAGCGAAGCTCGTACCAGGCCGCTTGTATTAAACAGATATAGATTTATCGTGGAAATACAAATGATATATTAACATATCGTGACATATTATGTCAATTGCGAGTTGGTGTTCTAGTGGTGCGTTTGACAGTGGTATTCTGACAGGGGACATGCTGGTTTTTAAGGACGTATATCCGGTTTATCATATTCAGTGTCACTTGAACGGTTTCCCGCTAAAAAAGTTACAGGTCAGGTGAAATCATCGAAATAAAGACTTATTCTACGTTTGCTAAAATGGAAATAAAACGTATAACTTTAGTTAAACTCTCAAAAAAATAAAATGGTTATATTTTTGTGCGATTTTTTAAAAAGCAGATAATTTCCAGTTTAATTCATTTAAATTTGATATACATGCAACACAAAGTAATTCGGTTATCTAAATGACCTGAGTCTGAGTGGGCATGGGTGACCTGAGTCGTTATGTAAACAATTAAAAAAAATCATCAATACCTTATATTTGATTTTATTTTTATCAGTAATTTTCATTTCATTATCATAGTCATGTCAGGGTTGAAACACTTGGCTAGACGGTGAGGCGACCGGTAATATTTGGCCAATTTAAATATTCACTTCAAAGCGATCTGAGGAGTTGCCAAGTAATACAGCCGCTTTTCCTGTTGGAGATCGTAAAGTTAGGAAATCGTTCAGTCAGCTACTGTAAAACTTTTTCGTAACTCAAAAGATAACAAATCATCATAAGCGTTAGCTTTTTACGATATATACTCATACTTATAACAAACCGACGCGATATGGCCGCCTCGTTGTTCGAGTGGCTAGACTATACGCCTAACTACACTGACCAACCGCGAGACTCGGGTTCGATTCCCTATAGGGAGCAGGCATTTGTGTGATGAACATTTAGATGTCTGTTTCGGGTCTGGGTGTTTATTTAATTTATTCTGGTATCTATTTAAGCATTTCTATGTATTAGAATAATTGACTAACACCCATGACACAGGCGTATAATTTGCTTATTTTGGGGTTAGATTCAATTTGTGTAACTTGTGCAGGGATATTTATTAATAAAACTGTAGAAGGGTGAATCCTGTACATTGAAGATGTTTAAAAAATATATTTTCAGCCGTGTTGGTCCGGGCTCCTTAGCAGAATCAAAGAATAGGGATATCCTACTAGGTGGTAGAGTTTCGTAGCGATTCGCCCGGATTGGTATTCGCCTTACCTATTCCTGCCGCCATAACGTCAATGGCGGTAAATTTACTTTAGCTCGAGGCCCGGCCTCAGGTTGGCAACGCACCATTATCACCGTAATTGTCTCTAGGTATTAGAAAAATTCTTACCATCCGAAAATCCGTCTGCTTGTTTGCCTTCCAATATCATTAAAAAAATGAATGCGGTAAAAAGAGGCAGCAGTAGCTGCAGGAAATATATACTTCAATATTTTTGGAATTTTTGTATGCCTGTCTGGCTTTTTGTTTGATTGTATCATGACCGCAATTCACGCCGAATTTAAAGTAATCGTAACAAAATTTGTCTGGCTTGTAGATACTTCAAGTTCCAAAGAAGGTTAAAGAATACTTTTTATTCTGCTCATTAAAGGATTACCCGTGGGAAAAGGGTAAAAATCGAAATGTCAATTTAATAATTATTAACGTCCGATTTTATTAATTATCTATATATATATAGAGTATGTACTTTACAGATTGTCCCGCATATTTTCAAAGTCATAAATTTTGTAATTTAGAAATTACAGACATGAAAACGCTCAGTAGCTATTATCATCATCATCAGCCGGAGGACGTCCACTGCTGGACATAGGACTTAGGCTCAGTAGGTATAAAGTGACCAAATAACTTGAAATGTGGAACGTAGAGAAGCAATTAAATTTACATCTCATCTTTCATAAACAATTAATATAATATCTTCACGCCAAGCCTCTATATATAAATAGTACTTTTTTTATGATAATGGAAGGCAATTAAGTAGACGAATGTCTTGATGGTAAGAAATTCACGCAGCCTATAGACACCAAAGGTGGTAATGGTGCGTTGCCAACCTGAGGCCAGATGTTAGGGTCACGAACAAATGTAAGTTTACCGGCTACCTTGCCCTCGAAACCAGAAAACGTCAACGGCGTTGGACGTTATGACGGCAGGAATAGGTAAGGCGGTGGTACTAATACGGGCGAGTCGCTGCGAAACTCTACTACCTAGTCAGATGTCACGGTGTTAGTGATGTTATCATCATGCTCATCTTTTACAAGCCTATGCTCTCAAGCCTAGGAAGGCAGACGGTTTATTCTGCAAAGGAGCTCAAACCAACACGGGGACTAATAGAAGTAGGATTTTTTCAATAGGTTCAATAGTTTACTCAGATGATTGTCTTTTTACAGCTGAACAACGCGTAAGAAAAATATTTCTACCGTTTGTAATTCGATTACAAAGCAAACACCTTTTCTTGGGATAAGTTCACCCTTTGTATAAGTATCTAATACTTTATTTACTTCCATTGACCCAGACTTTTATAGGAAACTAGCTGTTTACACGCGACTTCGTCAGCTATAAATAGTAACGACGTTCATACATTTCATTTGTGTGCTGATTAATTTATAAAATGTAACATATGCTTAAATTCGGGTTTTCTGCTATATGCGTATAAAATTTAATTTAGAACTTTTTTTGGCGTACCAAATTTAATTAAAATCGGGCCAGCACATCATTCGTGAAAAGACAGACAAGCTCACATATACATGTGAGTAGATACATATTACTATCTGTCTGCCTGCAACATCGTCAACGTGGAATAGCGACGATTTTAGAAACTTTCATCCCTTTGTTGATATTAAAAATTTAAAACACAAAACTGCCTATGTTTGAACTAGGATCTTTAGCTATATAGACATTAAGCAAAGAGAATACAATACTACGTAAGATATTAAGTTTCATTAAAATCTGTTTAACAGTTTAACCGTGACAGACAGCAAGCCAGCCAGACAGACTTTCGGATTTATAAAATTAGTATGGATGTTATGGAATAAAATCTAGTAACTGTGTTTGTTGGAAGTCCAAACACGTGTTAAGGATAACTCTGGGGATAACACGATAAATCTGGGGACTTCTGCTTAAGTAAATACAATATTTGTTTTACAAAAAACATACGAATAATTTGTTACTTTAGTAAACTTCGTAAGTTTTTCAAGCTATAATATAAACTTTAGTAAAACATTTAACCCAAGGTGTTCTCTGAGTTTATCAAAAATTTTGTGCATTTGCTTTCATATTGCAAAAACGACTGGTTTTCTCCATGTTAAATGCGTTACTTATACAAAAGATCTCGATAAATATTTAAAGAGATTTACTTTAGACCTTAATTGAACTCGTGACATTCGTGGTTTAATATAAAATAATGTAATACTATCCATAGATCTGTGCATTACTACATAGTTTAAAACAAAGTCGCCTTCTCTGTCCCTATGTTCCTTTGTATGCTTTAATCTTTCAAATTAAGCAACGGATTTTGATGCGGTTTCTTTTAATAGACAAATTGCTTAAAGAGGTGAGGTTGAGGTGACTAAAAAGAGGCACACATTTTTAGCATGTTTGTCTGTATCATGACCGCGATTTACGCCGAATCTGATAAAACAACTGTAACTGTAATATAATAAATAAATTAGAAGCTACTTTTATTCCTCTCAATAAAAGAGATTCCAGTGGGAGAGGCGTAAACGTCAAAATGTTAATTGGACTATAACTCATTACCGCGTAGTTCGATCTATTTTATTCCTTTTGTGATGTGTGGTAACAAGATTTGCAGATTGTTCTGTATTTTTTTCCAACTTCTAACTTTTGTAGTTAAGATATTACAGACAGATATAACAAGACTTGATGAAATAACTTGAAATACCAAATGCATACACTAGCCGACCCAGCAAACTTTGTGTCGCTTGACATTAACAACTACTACATAACATTTAATGCTCCGATAGCAGCGCAGTCTGCCGGATCCAATGTAAAACATTCCAAAATCAACGACTACTTACAAATAAAAAAATATAAAAAAAACAATTTCTAGAGGACCAAATTGTAAATCTAAACCATTCTCGAATCCCCTTGAACATACACAAAAAAATTAAGCAAAATCGCTCCAGTCGCTTAGAAGGACTTTAGTGACAAAACACATGAACACAAGAAACATATATAACACTAGCTGACCAAGCAAACTTCGTATCGCTTGACATTAATGCTTAGACATTAGCGCAGTTTGTCGGATCCGATGTGAAACATTCCAAAATCAACAACGACTTATTATTAAAAAATTAATTAAAAAAACATATTCCAGGAGACCAAATTGTGAATCTAAACCATTCTCAAATTCCCTTGAACACGCACAAAAACTTTCATCAACATCGGTCCAGCCGTCTAGAAGGAGTTCAGTGACATACACAATCACAGAAGAGTTATATATATAAAGATTAGAACATACAAGTGTTCTGACATTAACATACCTTCACACAAATAATTCTTCCTGACAGAATAGGTAGGAAGTATTAAGTGCCAAGTAAATGAAGTTTAACGGGTTGGTTTGTAATATGTATTATAATTGCGAAAGTCTATCTCTCTGTCTGACTGTTACGTATCCATCGCTAAACCGTTGCACCGATTTTCATGAAATTTGGTATGCATATATTTAAAAGACAGGGTACTTTTTTTTTCAAAAAATAATTCTTAAAGGATTGTAATGGTTGATGAAAGCTTCTATGGAAATATTTAATGCTATAGTTGCGGGTATTCAGCTAGTATCTATATATAACAATTGCTGTTTGTTAGTCTCGCTAAAACTCTAAAACAGCTGAACCAATTTGGTTAAATTTGATTGATTTTGAATTTGAATTATTTGTTCAAGTCTATAGAATGAAAAAAGAAAAAAAAGTATCTTCACGCCCTTATCCCCGAAGAGGTAGGCAGAGGTACAACCAGGGCACCCACGACTAGCCGAAGATACTAATGCCCGATTTCACCAAGAGCCCCTATACTTTAGGGGACCTTTTAACGTTACTTATGGGACTGTTTCCATATAAAACAGTCCCCTAAAACACGTTAAAAGGTCCCCTAAATATAGGGGCTCTTGGTGAAATCGGGCATTAGTCCCGTATTGTGATAGGTGGCAAGCCTATCGCCAACCGGGCACGTTTCCAATCCCGACCAACATTTTTTTTATTAGAAAATTGGAAAAATCCAATCTTCTTTTGATTGGCCGACCCGGGATTCAAACTCGAGACCTCATGCAGTCAAGTCCAACATCCGGACCGCTCGACCACAGAGGCGAAAAAAGAAAAAAAAAGAAAAAAACAGCAGGGAACCATGTTATGTACCAGGAAAACAACATTTTAATTTTTCTCTTACAAACTGAACGGGTAGAACGAAGTTCGCCGGAGCAGGTAGTCCTATTAATATTATAAATGCTGAAGTTTGTCTGTTTGTTTGTTACTCCTGCACGCAAAAGCTGCTGAACCGATTTCATGAAATTTGGTACACACATAGTGGGTAACTTGGATTAATACATAGGATAATTTTTATCCCGAAACATTATTCCTGTGAGACCACGCGGACAACGCCGCGAGCAACAGCTAGTAATTTATAAGAATGGATAACATTCGAGTGAATATTATGTCTTCAAGTAAATTAAAAGTATAAAGGTATATTGCTATGTAGTCGCGGGATAGCTTACTTAGTATGTTCACATCTTTGAAGCTTAATTAACACATCTGCATATTTTACAGTACCCAGGTACCTTTAAGGGTTTTCCCGCTGTGAGCTTACGAATTAACGATAATAAACCCTTTGTTTTAGAAAGTTATTAGCTGAAAGTAAGCTGTGAGTATTTTTTAAATTTAGAAATATAGAAGGTAAAACATATGATATTAAATAATAATATTTTTTTTAATAATAAATTATTTGGTGACATGTAAGGAATACCAATTTTTTGACATTTTAATTAAGAATCATTTTTTTTAATTTTATGTGTTTGACTGTTATTGTGCTATATTTCTTTACTGGGTTCTTAAAAATATTTTGTTATCAATATTTTTTTTAATTAGTTTTATTTTATGGATGTTTAAACAGATAGAGGAGAAAAGTCGTTATATAATTCTAAATCCAAATTGTTATTTAAATTATTTAAATGATTGTAATTTTGTTTCATGTTTGAATTTGCATGTCAAATTATTGACCAAAATGTGTAGATCTAATAACAAATTATAAAATGTAAACCAGCAAGATACCTGTACCACATTTTATGCAAATAAATGATTGATTGATTGATTTTTAAATATTGTTGTAAACTCCGAAAACACAGAAACGCACCTTAACCTCTTGGCTAATGTCATTTACTAACATATTACCTAATTATTTCCATATTTTGTTGCTATCTGAGCAGGGACGTTGAGCTTTCCTAACTATAAATACTAGTGTTCATCCAGTGATAAAAAATCGACCTAAATTACAATTTAAAGTTATTTAATATAACTTATCATAATATTAATACGTGAAGCGAAAACTTTGGCCCTTTTTTTCGAAAACTGCGCAGACGGACGAGTATCAAATCTTGGTACACTTAAATGTGTAGGAGAAGTTCAAAGCTCTAATATTTTTGTCTGCGAACAATACATACATATAATTAAACTAAACTAGACCCTAAATCGAAACTACTTACTGCAAACTTGAACGAAAAAATACTAAATAAATTAGTAGTACCTATTTGTATTTCGTGGCGTTGACCATACGAAGTCCCAGGTACGATTCCTGGGTCAGGAAAATTAGAATATGTTTTTGTTTATTTTCTGTTAGCAACAACCTTCACTGGGATTGGATAAAGTGCCCGATTAGAAAGAAATTTACCATCTATCACATTGTGGGACTAATTTAGAATTTGGCTAATTTTGATTTTTAGGTGCACTAATTACACTAAGTACTAAAATCCAGTCCAGATAATTATTATTTCTAGCTTACCACCAACTTACTTACCCCCTGTAAGTAGGAGGAAGAAGGGTCCAATACATTTTCCACCTTTCACATCTCCTAATCCAAACTTATATAATTAAAACTCGCCTATCTCTAGTTTTGGTACAATTAACTTCTTTGTTGTTTTTCTACATTAAATAAGTACTTTCGAGTAATGTCGGATGGTAAATTCAGTTTATTATTCTTTTTTTTATGAAATAGGAAGGCAAACGGACGGATTTCCTGACGGTAAGAAATTCACGCCGCCTAGAGACAAAAGTGGTAATGTTGCATTGCCAAACTGAGGTCGGGATGTTAGATCTCGAGTAAAAGTTAGTTTACCGGCTACCATACCCTCCGAACTGGAACACATCAATGGTGAGCACTGAAGTTATGGCGGCAGGAATAGGTAAGGTGGTGGTACCAATCCGGACGAATCGCTGCAAAACTCTACCACCTTGTCTGATATCGCGGTGGTGGTGACGGTAAGCTTTTACGAACTGCCGTGGAGGAAGGCAGATGGTCCATTCTGCAAAGAAGCCCAGACCAACACGAGAAAGGTATGATTTTTTCTATATTTAAATATGTAAAGTTATGTTATTTGACGTCTAGTTAGACTGGTTGCGAACGCAAAAACTTTTCTCGGAAATAAGATCTCTTTATTAAAAAAGTTTAGATCGATCCTTAATTCTGAAAGTCTATAATATGTTGAAAAACGTGAAAACAAAAATTCAAGTTTGAATAGAATATGAAAAACTTATTTTAACTGACTTCCAAGAAAAAAAAAATGTTATACATGGGATTATATTATTACATTTATTTTGTCGCCTCTGTGGTCTAGCGGTTCAGTTCTTGGACTTGACAGCGTGAGGTCCCGGGTTCGAATCTCGGGTCGGGAAACATAAAGACAATTGGGGTTTTTTCAATTGATTAATAAAAAAACAGTTTGCTCGGGATTGGTTATGCGTTCGGTTGGCGTCAGGCTTGCTACCTACCACGATGTGGGATTTAGTATCTTCGGCTAGGCGTGGTTTGTACCTCTGCCTACCTCTTAATGGGGATGGGCGTGAAGGTACTTTTACATTTATTGTGTAAGTTTGTTATTCGATTTCTCTGACATTTATTAACCAACATTATTTTTTAAAAGAACACGCTTCCGAGGTGGTCCCATTAAAAACAGGTCTGGATCTCATGGAAGAATCCCAGGGAAACCAAACCAAATCTCTTCTTAATTTTTCTTTACCTGTATGGCTTAGTACTCATTAATATCGGTTTTTTGCAGTTTTACTGTTAGGTGCCACGGCACCCACATTTCAATCCAATCACATGTCATGCGATGACCAAGAGAAATAGCAAGGAAGTATCTTCACGCCCATATCCTGGAAGAGGTAGGCAGAGGTACAATCAGGGCATCCACTATAAGACAAAGACACTAAGTCCCACAATGTGATTGGTGGCAAGTCTACTGCCATCCGGGCATATATCAAATCCCGGGTAACGTTTGCTGTATTAGAAAATTGATAAAATACATTTTCTCTTTGCTGTCTAACCCTGGAATCGAACGTGATATCTCATGACGTTAAGTCCAATACTGGACCGCTAGACTACAGAGGCGATTAAAAAGGGAAAAATGAATGGTTTTCACAAATAAAATCTATATACCAAAAAAAGAAGTGTAACATAACAACCTTTTCTTTTTTGCAGTTGGTTAAATTGCGACGCAGGACTAACGTCTGCGGCAACTTGCTTCAAAAGAGCCTCCTTATTTACTATTTTATGATAGAAGAATATGAGGATTCTATTTCTCTTCATTAATTAAACAAATATATACACACTTTTTAGTAGTAAAACACTTGTACTCATCAACTATACACTTTAATACTTTTCGTTACTTTCTAGCCAACCGGTTTCACTTTTTTCAGCATCATCAGGGCTTTGAAACTAAATATAAAAAGACTGTGTAAACTAAAGATGAAACTGTAAAAAGTGAAACCGGTTGGCTAAAGAATAACGTAAAGTGTTGGATATTTTAGTGTTTAGTGGATGAGTACAAGTGTTTTACTACGAAAAAGTGTGTATATAGTGGAATTCCACAAAGTGTCAACGATAGATAGTATAGATTCTAAAAAATATATCACTTCTACCTTTTAGATTGAGTTATCCTTAAAAAAACCAAAATCATGAAGCATCTAGTGTGTTTAATTATAAAACCAGATTATGTAAGTGGATTTATTAAACGGTTTGAACAAAGAGGTTGTATTACCTAAAATACATTTAGCAAGCAGGTGCGGCCCTAGAACCCCTGTCAAACTCTCAACCCTAGAGACTATTAAATACTAAAACAAAATTAACTATTACCAAGTACTTTATTCTTCCTCTATTTTTTGGCATTAGCGTAAGCATTTGCCATTAGTCAATTCAAAATTTTGACAATATCCGGCTTTAAGCCTTATTCAAATATTGAGAAATTATTTCCCACTTCCTACTTATACAAAATATAATACAAAAGTACTCCGCTTGATTAAGGGTTAAATATTTGAAAACAGGCATTAGTCGCCAAAAAAAGGAATGACTAGGTCTTAACTAAAGAGATGGCCTCATTACTCAAACTAATTAAATAAGATTTTGCGGGATCGAGGAAATACATAATACACTAATTAATTCATGATTATTTAATTTCTGCACTTTCGATCAACAACATTTTACAAAATGCCACCATTACCAACTCAATATAAACAAAAAACTAAATAATTAAAAAAAAATGAGAGATTTTTTGATGATGGATGGCGCCAAAACTCGCGTATTTAAAACTTTGACAAAAATACCTCATTTTAAAAGATTCAAAAAATAAAGTACTATACCGCCTTCTTTTTTTAATTGCAATTGGTCAACTTTTGTATGTTAATATAGTCTACCTGTAAACAAATCGAATCTGAATCAGTTTTTAAGAAACTGAAAAAGGAAGGAGATTTTAAATTCGACTGTACGTTTTTTGTATGATAACAAACCTCGTAAAAGCTTTTTTTTAGCTCGTAAAAGGCGAGCGTAGGCTTGCTGTCACTAACACCGTGACATCTGACTAGGTGGTAGAGTTTCGCAGCGACTCACCCGGATTGGTAGCACCGCCTTATCTATTCCTGCCGCACACATCTCTATTGCTGCATAACGTCATGACATGTTCCGGTTCGGAGGGTAAGGTAGTCGGTTAACTTACTTTTGCTCGAGGCCTAACATCCCGGTCTCCGGTTGGCAACGCACCATTACCACCTTTGTTGTCTCTAGGCGGCGGAAATTTCTTACCATCAGGAAATCTGTCTGCTTGTTTGCTTTCCTATATCATAAAAAAAACAGTTAAGCAATTGTTTATCACTATATTAAGACAAAGAATTATTATATTTCAATAGTGCATTTAATACAAAATAAATATAACTGGCTATTGCTAAATATTATTGGTGACTATTTTTAGAGACAGGTTTTGAGGTATATATATATATATTTATCATTAATTTACCAGTGGTTGGGTTATACTTAAAAATTCATACATTTCTGTCCATGTTGAACAAAAAAAAAACTACTATTGCAGGATCTTGATAAAATGCGAGTGGGACAATTTCGGAACCATTCCTTTACAAAAAGGAATTACCGAATATTGGTGGTAATTCCACTGTTCACAAAATAAACTTACTTTAGATGCATGCTATCTTTCTCAAATGAAACAAAAACAAAAGAGATGGAACGTTTTAGTCACGTCAGATTAGTCCGAACATGTCAAATCGCGATGTATTTAATCGACGTTTTCCGAGTAATAGTTTAAACGTCTGTAGAAATTACGTGTACAGTCTAATTTGGCAGCGCTAAAAGTTTTTTGTCTCTTTCTGTTTCACTCGTTGAAAGAAGACAGCGATAACTTAAAATTAGTTTAGTGAGTGCGCAACAAAATTACCACCATTGTCGTAGTACGCATTGAAATAGTTGAAGTCGGTGTTCAACGTGACCAAAGCCACATTAAACATACAAACAACTGCTGGCACGCCACTGAAAGGAGGACAGTGGAATATACATACAATCACGTCCTGATGTTTCTCCACTAGAAGATGCTGCATCCGCAACTTACACGGATGAGACGGAGAGAGATAAAAAAAAATGTTAATACAATAACAAATGACAATGAAATAAACTTTTAAGATTAGGTTATGAATATCATGCATTTCGTGTGTGTGTGTGAGTGTGTGTGTGAGTGTGTGTGTGAGTGTGTGTGTATATGTGTGCGTGTATATATATTTGTGTCTCAAAATACCATTTTATTTATACGATATAAGTGATTCGACCTCGTCATATGATTGTACTTCCAAGTAATTTATAATAATTGTTTTACACATATGAGTATTTAACGGATATATTTCTAACTTTTTATTTAACTTATTATACAGATGGGCTGATAGTGATACGCATTGTCGCTGAGCAAATACTGTTTTAGTCTGTATAGTAACGGCAACTTTCTGTTTTCTTCTTGTGGTATGGGAATGCGTTTTGTAAGGTAGTTCTTTATGCAATCTTAGGGCGGTTGATAATATGTACAGTTTTCTTACAGATAGCAATATACAGAATTTATATAGATCTTGTGTGGGAAATCGATGAGGTTTGTGATACATAATTTTTAATAGACACCGTTGACATCTTTCAACTTCCAAAAATTTAGTTTTATTTGCACCACCCCATACAGAAATACAGTAACTAATTACAGACTGAGCTAAGGCTTTATATACGCGATTTATTAGGTTTCTATTAAGCACCAGTCTTAATTTTCCAAATATCCAATTTAGCTTCCTAATGCGATCACACATATAATCAATATGTATATGCCAATTCAAGTGTCGGTCCAAAATGACTCCTAAATATTTCGTAGATGTGACTCTATCAATGGCTGTACACGTACAGTTATGTGTACTGTTACTGTTGCAGTTATGAATCTTTAAGTTATATGAATTTACTGGTTGTGTTCTGTCATTGATAGAGAAACATATGTAATTAGTTTTGGAAATATTTAGGGTAAGTAAGTTTTGTCTTAACCAATTTGATTTTAAATAAATATAAGAAATGCATATTTATTTATCATTGTAGAGAACTCTTTGTTTGCCGATAAGACCGCCTTTTGTGTACTGTAAACTATAATAATATGCTTATGTTAATACTTAATTTATTTTGTAATAAGTTTAATTGTGCACAATAAAGAGTTCATTAATTCATTCATTCATACTTCCGGCACCAGTTAATAAGCCATTATAATTGCAGTTTGTCGACTGTAGTTTAAATATTACCAGCTAATTGTTAAATGTTAACAGAGAATCACAGTTTATTCTGCATATAACTAATTACCGCATTTAAATTGTGAATAAATTTTATTATGAAGCTATTTAGAGCAGTGTTTCCCAAAGTGGGCGATAACGCCCCCACGTGGGCGATGGAAGCATAGAAAACCTAAAAATATGTATTTATTTAACTCCAAGCGAGGTATATAATATATTATAATTGAGGTTTTTGACGAAAATAAAGTGGGAGGAGGCGCTACAAAATTGCTAATTTTTAAACTGGGCATTACATGAAATAAGTTTGGAAACCTCTGATTTAGAGGACTGTTAAACTAGTGTTGTTCAGAGCCGGATTAACCCGGTATGGGCCTGTAGGCAATTCAATTTTCAGGCCCCTTTTCTTTACTCTGACTGAACAAATCACGGGTTGTAATTTTTGCCTTGAAGGTAATAGCTGTTGTAGATTTCGAGTGGCCTATTTTCGAAGCTGAATGAGGTCCAGTTGCGTCTGAAGGATTATATTAGCTCTAATATTGATGATGATTGAGGTTCATATTAGTCATATTATTGATGAAAGATTATATTAGTTCTATCTAGATGGTTCTGTATGTATAAAGTGTTACATGCGTTAAAAATAAGTAAAGTACCTATTGTAGATTATCATTTTCGATGCATAAAACTTTTTTTGCGGACTGCAGTGGGCCCCTGTCGATCCTGGGCCCCTAGGTAATTGCTTATCTGCCTTAAGGTTTATCCGGCTCTGGTGTAGTTGGATAATCTAGAAAGAAAGTGGGAAAAACAATGCTCTTTTTTCAATGTCTAATAAGATGAAATTCGCTGATCGGCTAATCTTTATCTATCTATAAATTTTAAAGAAAAAATAATAAAGAGAGAAAAAATTTCGCTCCAGACAGGATTTGAAGCTGTAACCTTTTGCCACAAGACGACGAATGCTCTGACCCTTTGAGCTACTAAGGATTTAAGTCCGTGACTGCCTGGCTAAAGTCTCACTGTGAGCAAGTTTAAAGATATACCAACCAGCGAAACGAAAATCACAGTATGAAATCCTGCGACAACATACAGTTGTTTTACTCTCCCTCCGTCTTACAAATTTTCGATCAGATCACGTGATTTGAAGCAATATTTTAATCCGTCTCAAATGTACGCAACGACGCCGCTAAAGAAGTTTTCGCTTCAAAAAGATATTCATACTTTAATGTCACAATTTGGAAATTTAATATAAGGTCAAACAAACATCATTGCGTCTGAAAAAGTTATAAGTATACACTGGGTGAAAAAAAAATATGATCTGGTTGAGCATGCGTTTCTTCTCCGCAAAATAAGCTATAATTACTAAAAATCAATATTCCTAATTAAGATAGGCCAACGTCTGTCAGTTCAGCTAGTAAACTAATAATTTCAAAGGAACGTAATTGTCAAAGGCTACGTTGTAGGATTTCAATAAATTACAGATTTCACATAAAATGTGGCAATAGGCGACATTAAATTGTGCTCTAAAAAGAAAGTATTATCGCCTCTGTGGTTTAGCGGTTCAGTTGTTGGACTTGATTGCATGAGGTCCCGAGTTTGAATCCCGGATCGGGCAACAAAAAGAAAATCGGGTTTTTCCAATTTTCTAATAAAAAAAATATTGCTCGGGAATGGAAATGTGCCCGATTGGCGAAAGGCTTGCCACCTATCACATTGTGGTACTTAGTGTCTTCGGCTAGTCGTAGATGCCCTGGTTGTGCCTCTGCCTACCTCGTCGGGGATATGGGCGAGAAGATACTTTTTTTTTTAAAAAAAAAAGAAAGTATTTTTACGCCCCTACCGAGGAAATGGTTAGAGGGTAGAGATAGACAGAGGTAAAACCAAGGCACCCACGACTAGCCGAAGACACTAAGTCCCACAATGTGAAAGGTAGCAAGCCTATCGACAAGTGGGCACATGTCCAATCGAGAGCAAATTTTTTTTATTAGAAAATTAGAAAAAACAAATTTTCTTTTTACTGCCCGACCCAGTATTCGAACCCGGGATCTCATGCAGTCAAGTCCAACACCTGAACTGCTAGACCATACATTCGAACACAGAGTTTTAATAAAAATACATGTTTATAATTTAACGCCTTCCAGATCCAAATTAACTGAGTATTGCCCGATTCCTTTATTCAGGAAACTAGTAGTTTTGCTTACGAGCGTTAGTTTATTATTTATTAGTATACGAATGGAAATAAACTAACTTTGGTCGTTCGTTGGCTATTGATAACTCAAGGCGTTTTGTGTACTACGAATAACGCTTCGTTTGTTTTAGATAAACAACCGATGGTTATACCAGAGTTATACTAACGGATTACGATTCCTTGATTATAGGAACCGGGCTTAAAACGAAACTAATGCTGCTGCCTAATGACTATCATGTTTCTGTCTCCAGGATAGAGTAGACGGTAGACTTGTATAAAAAGCCTAAGATCACAGGATAGGGACGCACCCGTAACATCTATGGTATCTAAGGACCATGGCTTTTTTAAGAATCAAGAGATCCATGTGCCTATTCGCTGATCGCTCATTTAAAAAATTTAGATGCTGCAGAAAGTTGATTTATTCCTCTTTATCTATATTTGCCATTTCAGCGCCAGTTCGCGTCATTGTCGTGTTCCGATGTGTATAACAGGCAGAGTTAGTACATCTAGTCTAGGAACCCAGCTATAAATAGTTCAAGAACAACAAAACTACAAATACCGACTGTTCAACGTGACCAAAGCCACATTAAACATACAAACAACTGCTGGCACGCCACTGAAAGGAGGACAGTGGAATACACATACAATCACGTCCTGATGTTTCTCCACTAGAAGATGCTGCATCCGCAACTTACACGGATGAGACACAAAGAATTTTGTATGAATGTGTGTGTCGGTGT
>NJDD01000527.1:165921-213080 GCA_002245505.1 Calephelis nemesis
TCGTTCATTTTCATTATCAAATATAATAGCTATAATCGCCAGTTCACTGAATGTAAAGTTCTACATTTCATAAGCAACACGACTTCTTTGGACAAAATTTAACCGAAAACTGAGGTCAGACGAGTTGTCTGTTGAATACGCATTACCCACTCGTTGGCACCGCGTTGGCCACTCCTTGACACCGCGTTGTCCACTAGTGACCATTGGGTGGATCAACTAGTTGACTACTCATCGAGAGTGTGAGTAGAGTTGCTGCCGCGTTGGCGTGGAGTTGTTATAATGTGCGAAGACCTTAATCCTGGTTGCCGGCGAGTTTGTTCTACCATTTCTTCTCCTGACTGGCTAGGCTTGGAAACGGTGGTAGTTTACGGTACCTAGTTAGGGTTAAACCTAATTATATTTTAAAATTTTATTCGAATATTAAAACAGAACATGTTATAAATCTTAAAAATAAATTTGTATAATTTCAAAAATATTTGTGGTAATGTGGAAGGATATGTTAGTATTAATAAATATCTCTTGTAACAGCTTTTAACACACATTTTCAGTAAATGATAAATTTCATATTAATTTCATTTTTCATTGTCATTTTTTTTACTCGTACAATGTATGATGTAATTAAAGATTTTAGAATAACACCAATTTTAATGCGACGCAAAATACAAGAAGCGTGGCTAAACCGTAAACAAAGAGCTCAATTGATTCTCGCTGACCGCAATCTATAGCATAGGCTTGTGACGTCATGGCTTGTACTAAGTACAATATAGCGTGACAACAAGTAAATTATTTTTGAGAACTATTTAAAATGTATTTATAAAAAAAATAATACAATTTGGTAATAACATTTGAAATGCACTATTATTTTATATTTAACTCCTTTATTATGAAATTTGGCCGGTCCCTTTTTTACAACTTTACTGGGCTATTTTGGGCCGAGCAGAGTGCTCAGCCTGAGACATCATTATTTAAATAGATTTGACTGTCCCCTACAACGCCAGCAACAAGGGCTATCTCCCGGGAGACCGTACCTCGACTTGGTGCTGCGTTCTGGTGCCTGGGTGGACTTGATGAAGGAGGCGGCTCGTCGCTCGGCGTCAGGCGCCGGGCGCAAGAGAGGTCTTCGTCGCCGAGATCAGCGGCGACGGTGTAGAGAGATGTTGTTTTGTGAATTTGTGTTCGGGTTGGTTGGGAGTATAGCGTTTGCCGCGGTTATTGGTTCCAGAAAATCCGATCACATTGCAAGAAACCCTATATAATATGTTGCTATTCACGAGTACATACTACAGTTAATATTTTCTGTGATCTATGGTCACGAGTACAGCTGGCGCAACAAGTATACAGGTATGCGAGTAACGTGTATCTTATCGATTCGCCAGTTGCTACGACGACTGTATAAGTCCTAGCAACGTCGCTTCCACAGACACACGGAGTATAAGCTCTCAGTGTTGCCTGTCTCCTCGTTGTCTAGTATGGAGGTCACCTTTGGGTTATTTCCTGTATGTCTTGGGATGACAAAAGGGGTATCCTGGTTTGTAATTGTTAATTTCTCCCGTGTTGGTCCGGGCTTTTTTGCAGAATAGACCATCTGCCTTCCTGTCAGACAGGCACATAAAACTACAGTTTATACTGTTCATGATAGTAATCTGTGCTGTAAAATGTTATTATATTCATGATTTTGCTCTGTGCTTATCCCAACGCTATTGTATGGAAGCGAGAGTTGGGTATGTCAGAAAGATCATGAAAGTAGGATAAATGCGGTCGAAATGAGAGCACTACGGAAAATCTGTGGTGTAACGCTCGCTGACCGCATTCGTAACAGTCAGATCCGAGAAAGAGTGGGATTGAAAGAAAGTGTTGGTGTTAAAATGCGAAAAGGCATGCTCCGCTGGTTCGGTCATGTGGAAAGAATGTCAGATGAAAGATTGACAAAGCAGATATACAATGCGAATGTGGATGGATGTAGGTATCCGGGGAGACCAAGGCTGACATTTCATGATCAGATCAATCGGATTATCCGAGGGTGGTGTCAAGAGTCTTCGAAACCGGCGTGTTTGTATAAAAAGGGTAATGAATGTGAAGGAAGCAAGACAGGTTTGTCAGGATCGTGAGGTCTGGCACTCGATACTCTCTGCCTACCCCGCAAGGGACTTGGCGTGAAGATATGTATGTATGTATGTATATTCATGATTTTTATATGGATAATATTTTAATGTTATGTATCAAGTATAAGGCTATTGATTTGGAAAAAAACCATTTACTTTAATATCTAGAAATATACAAATAGATTATGTTTGTTAACTAGATTATCTTTTAAGGTTGAATAGAGGTGAAGATTATTGCAAGAAAAGTTGTTTAGTTTCTCTTGAATAATTTAAAATTATAATGATATTATTCGGTGGGACGATATTTAAAGTACAGACTATTTTTTTAGACTTAATAAATATTAAGATTTACAGATAATAAATTTTGGCACCACCGTGAAAGAAGATGGTCGTAGTTTTTTCGTAATTATTGAACTTCGTGTAAATGACGAGTAAAATAGGTTAATTAATGTGGTAATCAGTTTAATTTTGGTCAGTTATAGTGAAATAATGAATGAAGAAATTAGTGTATCGTATATTTCCTCGCCGCCGCTAAATCTCACTAAATGAGGTTTAGTAGAGTTAATAGAGTAACAAAGATACCGCTTTACACAGGATCCTGACATAACATTTTAGTGAATTATGACTAATAATGAAAGAGTTTATTGAAACGAAAGACATGACAGAATGGCCTAAAGATCTTGGCTGGCCCCAGAATAGAGAAAACTAACTTAAAAAATAGAGTTTTGGCGCCATTGTCAAAGACGATAGTCGTTTTTTTTTGTAATTATTGAATTTAGTGTAAATTATAAGTAAAATTTGTTAGTTTAAGTGGGAATTAGTTTTTTTTTTTTTTGATAAAGTGTACATGTAAAATAATTATGAAGAAATTAGTGTACCGTGTATTTCTTTGCTGCCGCCCAATCTCCCAAAGTAAGCTTGAGCAACGAAGCCACCGCTTTACTTAAGACCCTGACATGACTTTGCATATAATGAGTTATGACTGAAAATGAAAGGATTTATTACTACGGAAGACACGGCAGAATGGCCTAAAAAGGTCTAAGCCGGCCCCAGAAAGGGGCAACTTACCTAAAAAAGAATACAGATAACATTTACTTCGTCTTTCATAATATAATATTATGTTATTAGATTCTCGTATTATAACATTTACTATCAACGTAACATATTGCCTTATGATGTTATTGTTACATAAAGAGAATCAATTTCAACAAGCGGCATATGGTTGGAGTTCGTCCAAATCACAAAATATGATCCGTATTAGATTTATTGCATAAGTAAGTATATTTACGCCCGTATTCGTGAACTGGTAGGCAGAGGTACAACCAGAGCACCAACATCTAGCCGAACACAAATCCCACAATATGATAGGTGGCAAGCCTAACGCCAATCGCACGTATTTAATCCCAGCAACATTATTTTTTGTTAAAAAATTGAAAAATCACATTTTCTTTTGGTTTCCCGATCAGAGAATCGTATCCGAGACTTCACAAAATCCAACACCGAACAGCTAGACCATAGAGGCGATCAGATGTTATGTATTTTAACTATATTCAGCGAAAAATATTCTATGAAATATTATATGACCGCGATGGGAGCAAGATTGAAAAATATGCAACAAGACTTTTTTCGACAATTCTTCGTACTGGCTGGTGATCCGTAAACCTTTTATGCAGTTTTTAATTAGGGATAAAATGTAAAAAGTTGGATCCGTTGCATCAAGAGCTGTAAAAAAAGGCGATGAGGTTAGAAAAGATATTGCTTCACAAACTGACAATAGAAAGAGAGGTGGATACGTCTTACGAATTTTCGATCAGGTCACGTGTCCTGACGCGAGTTTAGAAGTTTCAACCCATTCCAAAAAAAGTGCGCATCGCTGCTAATGAAGTTTTCACTTCTAAAAGACAATTAAAAAACAAATCGTTAAGAAATACATAATACCCAATTCTAACAGGTCAATGATATTCAAACCAAAGCCGCAATTAATAGAGAGGCCAAATCTAATAGAATTTTTCCAAGTCTTATACCTAAGAGAGGTTTCAATCATTGAGATTGATTAACTCGTCAAATGCTTCTTAGAATTTTGAGAGTTTTAAATAATTTTCGCTTCATTTAAACTGAGATTGATCCTTTCCATTTTATTGTATTGATCCTTTCCATTCTTTGTTGTATTTTAAGAAAATTAAATTAAAATATTTTCATAAACATTGCTTATTAGATTATGACGAAACGGATATTAAATAACTGTCACTGATTATTTTTAAATACACGCAAGCACGCACACACGCACGCACACACAGACACACACACACCATATACACACTTAAATACTAAGCTATGCATCGGGATATTAGGCCTCGAGCAAAAGTAAGTTTACCGGCTACCTTAGTCCTTATTCTCCGAACCGCAACACGTCAACGGCAAGTGCCGACGTTATGGCGGCAGGAATAGGTAAGGCGGTGGTACCAATCCGGGTGAGTCGCTGCGAAACTCTACCACCTAGTCAGATGTCACGGTGTTAGTGACGGTAAGCACCTTGTATAAGGTGCTCGCCTTTTACGAAGTGCATGGCGGGAAGACAGATAATGTATTATAAAAAGAAGGAGCCCGGACCAACACGGATAAATATACTCTGACTAAGATTAAAGTACAATCTCCAGTTTTTAACATTTTAAGGGTGAACTTTTCTCACGAGCATTTGCAACGACGTGTGCCCTCACGTGTATTTTCTTTCGTGTCACTCTTTCGTTGACAGGTCACTCTTAACATGATTAACTTAGTTGTTATAGACTAAAAATATCTTACCTAATTATAAAAAAACTCAAGTGTACATGACGTTAATTTAAAACTTAATTATAAGCACAAAACAAAACTAGATGCGAAGACTTACTTTGCGTTCGCTTCGCTCACTTTTTCTTTGCTGCTCATTTTAAATGAAGTTATTAATAAAGGAGAATTAAATGAGGTATTAAAGTAAAATTACTTCAGAAACTATTAAGTTACACGTAGATCCGAAGCAACTGTGCAGCGACGGGATAGTTTATTAGATACAAGTTTTATGATACTTTATATTCTTGTTTGAAGTGTAATAAGTATATTTTTGCGGCTACTAAGCGAAGTAGAAAAGGTTTTCTTGATGGTAAAGTCTTTATCAGGGTAATGTAATTCTTGATTTTCTCTTACCGTTATACGAGCCATGGTTTGATTTTTATTTTAGGTGTCAGTGAACTAGAACTTGGCTTTCCGACAGTAAGAGACAACCATGAACATAATTCGTCGATCTTTTAAGGCCGTGATGGAATACCTACTGCTCGATTCTACTGGCTACCCTAGACTCCATACCGGAACAAAACAATCATTATGATGGACAGGTATAGGTAAGGCGGGTAAGCTGCCCAGCACTCTACCACCAGTAATGTTGTTTATTCTGAGCTATGTCTCAACCTGTGCTCACTGTTTACGAGCTACCTTGCTGAGAGATAGTTTATTCTACTAAGTGGACTCGCACTAACACAGAAAAGAAAAAGTAGAGAGGTGTAAAGGATGAAACGAATTTCCTTTCGATTGATTACTGAACGAATTGTATCCACCATACTGTTCAATGCGAAATAGAAATGAAAATATCTGGCTTGCTTTACCGCGCAGCTTACAATAGCTTACTATAGCAAAAAGTGTCGTTACAAATTTTTGTGAGAATTTTTTCTGTCTAGCCCCCTTTTTCAACGCGCGATAAGGAACTTCGTTACAAAAACACAATATAGTACAACCAATATAATGCTTGCTTGCAACTGAGTAAAAACTTGATAATTTGATCCGGGCTCCTGTGTAGAATAGACTTCCTCTCCAGGCAGCTCGTAAAAGGCGAGCATAGGCTTACCATCACTAACACCGTGACATCCGACTAGGTGGTAGAGCTTGGCAGCGACTCGCCCGGATTGGTACCACCGCCTTACTTATTCCTGTCGACATAACGTCATGACGTGTTTCGGTTCGGAGGGTAAGGTAGCCGTTAAACTTACTTTTGCTCGAGGCCTAACATTCTGACCTCAAGTTGGCAACGCGCGATTACCATCTTTGGTGTTTCTAGGCAGCGTGAATTTCTTAACATCAGGAAATCCGTCTGCTTGTTTGCCTTCTTATAACATAAAAAAAATATATTCTTTTAAAATGTTACTACCTTACCGCTACCAAAATGAAGTCTGACGACGACGACGAGTTTACAAGTCATAATGATGTGTACTAAAGACACACCAAATAAATTCGCGAGCTAAAAAGATTAGAACTATTGTGACATTGGCCAAATGTCACCACGCACAAAGTTAGTCCCGTATTAATTTTAAGTTATATTTAGTAGGCAGCATATACATTTTTGTGTTACGTAAGCTAAATAAAAATAAAGTATCTTCACGCCCATATCGCCAAAGAGGTAAGCAGAGTGCAAAACAAGGGCACCCACGACTAGCCAAAAAAATAAGTCTCACAATGTAATAGGAGGCAAGCCTATCGTCAACCGGGCACATATCCAATCACGAGCAAATTTTATTTTATTAGAAAATTGGAAAAAAGTATTTTTTTTTCTGTTACCCAATTCGGGATTGAAACCCGGGACCTCATGCACTCAAGTCCGACAACTGAACCGCTAGACCACAGAGGCAACCTAAACAAAAATATTGTATGCAATAATAAATGTATGGATTATTAAGCATAACTCAAAAACTATGATCATATCGCGATTTGATACTAGATTAGAGTTTCACTTCTACGAGTATTATTATTTTGATAACTGAAAAAATCCTCAAACATAATGAATGTGTCATACAACTACAAAAAATGTTTTACGTTAGCCGTCAAAATAGTTTTTACTTTTTTTACTTATTTTAACAATATAAAACCTTAGTTTAATTTCTATTCTATGTTTTGTAAAATTAGTCACATCCTTAGTAGACCGATATGAAGCCTTCCTTCTTCTTTTTCTTTTATGGCTTTTACAACTACCATGCGTAGTTTGATTTCGCCAATGTCTACGTGTTGGACAAAGCACGGTAAGAAGCGGCCTTTATTAAATGGCCACCCATCTCAGATAAAGTATCTGAGATGGCCACCAACCATCCCCATGACTGTGCGAAATGACGTTTGACAGCTGTCATAGATAACAAACGATGTATTCAAACTCAAGCTATTCTGTTTAAATAAGTCAAGTTTGCAAAAGCTTTCACAAATTAATGGAAAATAAAGTTACTTAATTTATGAACCTTTCGAAATTAATTAGTTACGGGGTTTGGAATTGTTATTACGTAAAAAGGTACGTAAAGATGATAAGCAACTCTATGTTGTGTATATTGAAAAATTTTGATTTTTTTTATTATGAAAAATGCAGAAGATATAAGCGTGGCTGGACTCACTCCTTTCTTGAAGAAGCATAAATAAATAGTACTGCTATGGAAATACTTTTTCGAATATAATTCAAATTTTATTCATTTTTTTTTTAAATAAAATTCGAATTTATAAGACATTCTTTTTTTTGTTTTGTGGTGGCTGCAAACTGTTAACTGTCATATTCTTAATAAAATCGTATTTTTGACTTATCTCCTTACTAATAAAACTTACGCACCCATTGATCTGGTGTGTCACTTCATTTTTGTTAGAAAAAGTAAAGTTACAAACCAGATCAACGGACGCGTAAGTTTTGTTAGTAAGGGAGTAAGAGTTTCACTCATTTCAACAGCGAGTTCTCAAAGTAAATTAAATAAAGCCACCGGAATTCGTTACTCAAGCTCATTTAGTGAGAATTGACGGCAGCGATGAAATATACGACGGTACACTAATTTTTAAATGATTATTTCATTTGTGCACTTTCACTGAACCAAATTTATCTAATTCATACCTATTTTTTTATTTATTTATTTAATTCTTTATTGCACTAAAATAAATGTACAAAGGCGAAATTAATGCCAAAAAAACAAATTAACTAGTTTTTTTTTTTTAAATTAAACCAAAAAATTAATTAGTTTCACTCAATATGAACATGAAATTTAATAATAATGAAAAAATACGTCCATCTTCATTCACGATGGCGCCAAAACTCCCAAAAATGAAGTTACACGCCAGATCAATGGGCGCGTAAGTTTTATTAGTAAGGGAGTAAGAGTTTCACTCATTTCAACAGCGATTTCTCAAAGTAAATTACATAGAATCTGGTTAAATTATTGCATTATTTTGTGTAAGGGTACTAACATACAAGCTTATCGTTATAACATCAATCGTCTTTCGTGGAATACTGAATTTCACTTTGTCAAATCCGACTAAGCTGAATTTCATTTGTTGTTGGGTGCAAACTGTCTCATCAAGTACTTCATCCACAAACTTTACTGCTTAAAACCAGTTAACTACAAGTAACTTTATGCAAAATTTACAACGTTATAAATTCTAAGAAACAGAAGTGATTAACGGTTCCTGCACACAAGGGAACCGATATTCGGGCAACCGATAATCGGATGTATGAAGTGTACGCTATGCAAAGAAAAATAGGTGGATTATTATCGGACGTAGTGGAGATGACCCTAAATATTACACTTATTTAAAAATCGCGATATTGTGATACATTACTTATAAATAACACTTACTTCTTACACAATTTTAATAAAATGACACTGAAAACTTACAATAAAGGTAATTTAAATTGATTCACGTAAGCTTTATTCATACACACTCGCGCAGTATTTGGGACATGTCAGGAAGGTGACCCTGCTGATTCGTCCGTATCCAGACAGGGGTTATCTATTCATATACATCAGTAACATACCCGTGTCCTACACAAATCCAAGTAAATTTTATCTCATATTGTATTTGTACTCATTTTACAATACGTAATATGTGCGTACAATCTCAATTGATGCCTCTATATCAGTACTTTTTGCAAAAATAATAACGTAATGTTGGTGCACCGATTCACGTCCCATTGTTGACCGTGAAACTGAAGCTCTTTTGCAAACACGGACACTAATCTGTGTAAACATTATTTCTTCATTTATTTACACGTGCAACGAAATTTTACAGCTCCTGATGGAAGTCGTATGTGTATATGTGTCAGTATCGCAGACTGCGTTGACATGTGTGAATAGACCTTTACACTATCCGGAGCACTATTCGGTGTTGGGTTACGAACTTAATTAAAAGCTTACCGTCATCACGCAGAGCGGTATCACGTAGAGCAGACCGAAGTTCACCATGTCAAATATCTCCGAATTAAATTTCATTCGTTGTTGGATGCAGATTGTCTCCAATGTCCCATCGTCGAGCTGCACTGTAATTGTCTCCACCCAAATAAACTTTGGCGCACTATACACTGCACTAGTTATCCAGACCCCTAATATAACCATCTGAAACAAATATTTTAATGTAAGAAACTGGATATTTTATTTTAAATTACTAGGTGGTAGAGTTTCGCAGCGACTCGCTCGGATTGGTACCCCCGTCTTACCTATTCCTGCCACCATAAAGTTCAATGCTTGCCATTCATCGTTGACGTGTTCCTGTTCGGATTATAAGGTAAACTTACTTTTGCTCGAGGCCTAACATCCCGGCCTGAGGTTGGTAACGCACCATTACAAACTTTGGTGTCTCTAGGCGGTGTGAATTTTTTACCATCAGGAAATCCGTCTGCTTGTTTGACTTCCATTATCAAAAAAATATATATATATTACATTGCACTCCTGATAGTAAGAGACAACCGTTGTCACTGTAGATGTACGTGCTGTGCTGGTTGGAAGGCCTATTATGCAAGTCTGATGAATATCTTACCCTCAATAACCTAATATGACAGTGGTTACGGTGACAGGAGTAGGTAAGGTGGTGGATAGCTACCTGCTCAAGTTGCTGCACAGCACTCTCAGATCAGTGGTCTTGTTGGTATTGACTTATATTTTACCCTTTCCCCACTTCTTATGAGCTGCCTGGCAGGGGGACAGATGGTATATTCTAGTCAGCGTCCACAGACCAATAATGGAGACTTTTTTAAAATATATATTTTTGTGATTTATGTCAAAAGATGTAAGCGCTGATCTGGTCTTAACAAATGTAGCTAATGGTCAGAGTTTCCCAAATATCGGCCAATTATGAATAGACGTATTAGTTCGATTATGACCGATACAGATGTTTTTCTACCTATAGATAAGTAAGTAAGTAGGTATATCCATGCCCATATTCCCGAAAATTGGAAAAACCCAATTTTCTTTTTCTTGCACGACCCGGGAATCGAAACCGGGACCTAATGCAGTCAATTCCGACAACTGAACCGCTAGACTACAGTAGCGACACCTACCTATGAGTAATGAATAAAAAATGTACCCTGATAAAGTACACAAATTAAATACTCTTGTATTATGGGTGTTAGAAAAGGTATCTCCTGGTATCTCATACAAAGATTTAAATACCTTAATAGATACCAGAGTAAATTTAACAACCAACCAGATCCAGAAATGCAGACATCTTAATGTTTATCATAAAAACACCTGCCCGGCGTGAAATCGGCGTGTGCGCTAGCCCCTACGACCAACGAGGCGGTCACAAAGAGATTCATTAAGAGCTTTTCAAATTAGCGTTCAAAATTGTATTCGGATATTCTGAATATCAAACTAAAAGGCTAAAAAAACAGAATCAAAATAAACAAATTATAGCTCTTAATATTCCACATTTACTAAAGTTCATTGACTCGTGCGCAATGAATTGTAATAAGCTGTGACATAGCGTCAATTCCCGGCTTTTCAGTGACAAAAACTTTTTGTTACGTATTTTTATTTACGATTATTATTATTTAACCTATTCTGAAATATATTTGAGCAAAAAAAAGCATCTTCATGCCTATATCCCCGAAGAGGTAGGCAGAGGCACAACTAGGGCACCCACTCAGTCCCACAATGTGATAGGTGGCAAGCCTATCGCCAACCGGGCACATTTCCAATCCCGACCAACATTTTTTTTATTGGAAAATTGGAAAAATCCAGTTTTCTTTTTGTTGGCCGACCCGGGATTCGAAGAGGTGGGCAGAGCACAACCAGGACACCCACGACTAGAGTTAATGCACTTAGCCCTACAATGTGATAGGTGGCAAGTCTATCGCCAACCGGACACATGTCCATTCCCGGGCACCGTTTTTTTATTAGAAAATTGAAAAAATATATTTTCTAATATTTTTTTTCGACTCGGATATCGAACCCAGGACCTCCAGAAGCCAAGTCCGACGCCAGACCGCTAGACCACAGTACCATGGTTTTTCGAGTACTTTAACGATATTTCAAATATATTCTCCCTCTAAAATTTTCAAATATATTCGCCTCTGTGGCCTAGGTGTTGGACTTGACTGCATGAGGTTTTAAGGCGGTTTATCAGGCCCATTAAAGTTGAAGTTTTTCCTTATAAAACGTTATCCAAATTAAAAAAAAAAACTTAGTCTGTTCGACCCAGGTCCGTGGAGTATAATGAATGTCTTGGCCATTCTAAATGAAGGTCTTCTAATTTGGTAGCCGTCAGTTGTGAAGCACTAGTGGCGTGCAACGATTGACCAGCTTCGGATAGCTGCTAGGTTTCCCATTCAATGTTTGCATTAGCTGTTAATATACAGCTGCTGTAATCGTCTGGACGGATTTGAGAAAAATATAATGATCGACACCCATACTAACCAACCAAAGACATCATCCAAGTAGCTTTTTAGCTCAATTTTCGCTTGGAGTAGACTTTGGCTAGCCCGCCACGATCCTACCATTGCAATGTGATCTTCCAAATCATAGAGAATTCACTTTTTATAACAGGTAACGATACGATTTAAAAATACCTTTTTTATTGTGTCGGTCACGTAATACAATGCAGTAGTCAACGCGTGTTTATCGGTTTGCTTCGAGCAATTCGTGTAGAACCCATCTTTCAATCTTTTCAATTTTACGGATTTGCTTTAAATAGATCTAAAGCAGTTTTTTTACTAACACCGTAGCCTGCAGCTGACTATGACATGCCTTGCAATTGATGCTTCCATAATAGGTTTCAGCTCTTCATTATCAACTTGGATCTCCAGCCGTCCAAGAAACTTGTTCTGCAGGTCGAAACTTCCAGAACGAAAACATTGGAATAAAAAACGAACTGTGTTCTTTTTTGGACACGACCGCCTTATACATCACTAAGCCTTGGAGCTGTTTCCGACGGGGGAACTCGTATTCGTAAATAACACGATATTTTGAATTTTCCTTTTCGTTGCCTTTGTGGTTGTTGGACTTGACTGCATGAGGTCCCGGGTTCAAATCCCGGGTCGGGAAACAAAAAGTAAACTGGGTTTTTCTAATTGTCTAATAAAAGAAATATTGCACGGGATTGGAAATGTGCCCAGTTAGTGATAAGTTTATCATCTATCACATTGTGGGACTTAGTGTCTTCGGCTAGTCGTGGGTGCCCTGGTTGTACTTCTGCCTACTTCTTCGAGAACATGGGCGTGAAGATACTTTTTTCAAACAGAATAAAGCAGAAAAAAAAACAAATAAATGACGCTTTACGAAACACAAAATCATTTGGAAATAGCTGTATAAATTTGAATTTGGAATTCCTAACCAAAGCGGGGAAATTAGTGTTTGAAGTGGCCAGTACGACAAAATACCAATTTCATATGTAAGGACCTAATACCAGTCAAACTTATTTATACCATGCACGTATAATTTTGTCGTTGTATTGTTGTTTGTGCGAAAAGGAAAGTACTATTTGGATTGTAACAGCAATAGGAACATAAAAGATACAGGTCATTTAAGAACAACTACAAAAAACTTCTTTACAGCATCTTTTTCCTGTACCACATACAAACCGAAACTTATTTCCTTATTTGGCAAGTAGATAAGATCTTGCTATTCAGCGTAGGCATGTGACGACCCCATCGCCTGCTAGTGAGATAATCAAGACATTTAGATTCTAGATCACTACCCAGCCCCCTAGTGCAGGGTCTCTGAATTGAAGTTCATGGCCCACTAAGGGGTTCAGGATGTGACGACCAGGCGTCCACAAGTTCCAGACGCTGACGCGTAATTAGCTAAATACTTGGTAGTACATGCAACAACTTGTTCAAATTGGTAACACTGCAAATCTGTTGCCATACCTAGCGCCGGTTGCCTTCGTTAGTCAAGTGGCTAGCGTACGCGCCTAACTATATCGACCGAACGCGAGGATCAGGTGCGATTCCCGACGGGGGCAGGCATTGTCGGGTCTGGGTGTTTATTAAGTTTATTTTGAAGCTGAATTAATTTTAAAGAAAACTCGTTTATAGTTATTGATGTAAGGCGGTCCTAGGGTGAAACGTCATATGGCTATACTGCTGAATAAATTGTAAAAAAACTGAGATTTTTAATATCTCGGTGGATACCTAAACTCGTGTCAAAAATGGTCTTTGTCTTCATAGCTTAATTGTTTATTGGAAAAGTAAAAAATATTTTAAAAAAAGTATCTTCACGCTCATATCCCTGAAGAGGTAGGCAGAGACATATCCAACCCGGAGCAACATTTTTTTTATTTGAAAATTGGAAAAACCCAAATTTTCTTTTTGTTGCTCGACCCGGAGATCTAACCCGGGACCTCATTCAGTCAAGTCCGACAACTGAACCGCTAGACCACAGAGGCGTTAAAATTAATTATAAAATCATATATATATAGGCAGTGTAAAATTATTACAACATAGAGCTGATTTTATTATTTTTTTTATTCGACCCGGGAATCGAATCAAGTTAATTCCAACACCAGGACCGCTAGACTACAGAGGCGATTAAATACAAGGACAAATTTAATACACCAAACGGTAGCCATATTGTTTTAAATTATTCAATTTTAAAGACCGTGATATTTGGGTATATTTTTGCAAGTTTGAATATTTTATGAATCATTCCCCGTTAATTTTTTCCACGTGTTGGTCCGGGCTCCTTTGTAGAATAGACCATCTGCCTACCTGTGTCGTATAGGGTTGCCGTCACTAACACCGTGACATTTGACTAGGTGGTAGAGTTTCGCAGGGACTCACCCGGATTGGTACCATCGCCTTACCTATTCCTGCCGCCATAACGTCATGACGTGTTCCGGTTCGGAGGTTGAGGTAGCCGGTAAACTTACTTTTGCTCGGGGCCTAACATCCCAGCCTCAGGTTGGCAAATCACCATTACCACCTTTGGTGTCTCTTGGCGGCGGGAATTTCTCACCATCAGGAAATCCGTCTGCTTGTTTGCCTTCCAATATCATAAAAAAATATAATTTTGTTACCCGACCCGGAAATCGAATCAAGTCAAGTGCAACACCAGGATCGCTAGACCACAAAGACGATTTAATACACGGAGACCATTAATACATCGAACGGTTGCCATATTGTTTTAAATTATTCTCTATTATATCGCCTCTGTGGTCTAGCGGTTCAGTAGTTGGACTTGACTGCATGGGGTCCTGGGTTCGAATCCCGGGTCGGGCAATAAAAGAAAATTGGGTTTTTAAAATTTTATAATAAAAAAAATGTTGCTCGGGATAGGATAACTGCCCGGTTGGCGATAGGCTTGCCACCTATCACATTGTGGGAATTAGTATCTTCGGCTAGTCGTGGGTACCCTGGTTGTGCCTCTGCCTACCTCTTCGGGGATATGGGAGTGAAGATACTTTTTTTTATTCAATTTAAAATACCGTGAAATTTGGGTATATTTTTGCAAGTTTGAATATTTTATGAATCATTTGAGCGAACACCACAGTTTCCAGGCGTCGCGCGTCGTTCAAATTGTACAAGACAAACATTTGCAGAATCATTCCCCTTCACCGAGTACCAATGAAAGATTGTATTCGTCATGAAATGGCAGAAAATATCAAACCGATTCTGCAAATTGAAATTTCCAATGGCGCGTACTAAGGTGTTTTTAGGATATACGTTAGTTTTTTTTGTGTTATTTTTTTCAAGGAGCAAGTACACGGCTCTTTTTACTAAGAGATGACCTACCTATAGATACCTTACAAGCTATAAGCGTGTAGCATTCCTGTGGTCATGGTGTGTGTTAAAGTCTAATAGGATATTTTACTGGCAAGTCACAACTCAAAGGACTAGAACACGATACCGTCATGTAATAGGAAGTCGCTGCCCACACTCTACCACGAGTACCATCATATTTTTATAAAGTTACAAGCTTTTATCCGAGCTTTTATCTTGATATTTCTTGGATCTCTTAAGGATGTAAATACGATCTTTAAATACATACACATACATATCATCACGCCAAGTTCCTTACGAGGTAGGCAGAGAGTATCGCGTGCCAAACCTTACGATCCTGATAAACCTGATATTCAATTAGCATTGTATATTGTACTTGAGTGTACATGAAATAAAGCTTAAAATCAGAAGTGGGACAAGTCTACATACTTATTAACGCGGTATCTTAAATATAACTTACTTTAATAAGACTTATCGTACTTACTAACAAGGAATTTGAAACTCTATAAAAACTACTTATAAAAGTGCATATCTTACCCGAAGTCTGGTCGACGTAAGAATTTGTTTGCAGGTTATAGGGTGTATTATCGCGAAGTACCTCTCAGTGCATATTACAACCAGAATAAATATAGACGCAGTGTAGCTCAGGGAGTGTACGAACTGGTACATCTTGCACAGAAAGTCCCCGAACACCCAGCTGAAAATAAAATTCAATTGAAATAGATGCTACAAAATGGTTGGTTTATAAAGAAATTGTTTGGCGCTGCTGTTACAGTGTTACGTTAGAAATTTTATGTTATTTTCTGTATAACACGGGTTTCATTTAAGCCCGGTTCTTATATATATATTTTTTTAAATATTGGAATGCGAACAAGCAGACAGATTTCCTGATGGTAAGAAATGCACGTCACCTAACGACACCAAAGGTGGTAACGATGCGTCGCCAACCTAAGACCGGGATGTTGGGCCTCAAGAAAAAGTAAGCTTACCTCTGAACCGGAATACTTCAACGGCAAGCACAGACGTTATGGCAGCAGGAATAATCAACGAATCGCAATCTATTGGTATAACCATTAGTACTTTGCCTGAAAGTTTCGTCACTTTTAGGTGACGTTGCCCACAGTTACACAAAATGTTTCGTGTTAGCAGTCGGGAACGAATGACAGTAGTTAGATGTTATACTATTTGTACAAAAAACTTCCATTAAGCAAAACGACTTTTTCTTGAACATAAGAACCGAGATTTAATAAGATACTTCAACTAATTAGCTTACGACCGCATTCAGAGACGACAGTCAACATTTAATCTATCAATTAGTGACAATCTTATCATCTTCAAAATGTTTTTTAAATGTCGACTTAACGCCTGAGTACAGCTGCGACCAATTAATACTATTAACAGCAAATTATGTAAATTTTTCAGGAGACGAAAAAATTGTGTATTTTTTTACCGAATGGTTTAAAAAACGTCATAGTAATATTTTTTTAGTTAGGTAAGAGGCTCCTTCTTAAACTGCATTACAGTCTAGCCTGTAGACTGATTAGTCATTTTCATTTCACTTAATCTACTAAGATCTCTAAGTCCATTAACTTCTAGTTAGTGTTTCTAAACACAAATTATATATGTATTATTGACTTCAATCTCTATTACTTAGTTTTGGCACTAGGTACATCACTACACTAGTTCATACGTCTTCGTCCGTTTTAGTCTTCTTACCGTATCGTATCGTAAACCAACGAACTGCTTTTCTACCAAGCAGCTCCTAAGAGCAGAGCGTTAGTTATTAACACTAACACCGTGATGGTCGTGATAGTTTTACAACAACTCGCCTTATCTATTCTTGACGACATAGTATCAGTATTACTAGAGACTATATTTATTATTACTATTTGGTGACCTGTAATTCAAGTACTTGTACTTAACATAGGCACCAGACTCTTACAAAATTTTGTTTCTAATCCGTATATTTAAAATATTAGCAAAAGTGTACTTAATTTAAAAAAATTGTGTGTGTACTTATGTACACGCGTTAAAAGTTATATTTCTTCGGCGTAATAAGATAAAAATCTTTTTAAAAATTTTATCTTTTGCCTTATTTTACATTTGTAGACAAAATGACACTAACCATATAAATTACTTTTACTTTGTTGGAACCTTTTTTTGAAAAACTAAAATGTTATCTATAGCTAACTTGATCATGACGGTTTTTCGTGACAGTGTGCGCGCGCATCGTAAAAATTTACCCTCATCATTTTTTCCTAACGCGCCAAAAGAAGTATAACTTCAAAAACCTGGTTTGGTACCAGCAACGTCCATACATAGACACATAATTTGTTGTCTATGAGCAATGTGTACAATTTACCATCAGGGACATTTGTTCGATCTAATCTCAATCAACCACAGAATAAGTAAAAGTACAGAAGACGCACTTTCTAAGAATTTATTGACACCGATTTTATTGAAAGTTGATAGGAAGGTAAATTAGAACCCAGAGGCGGTCATACTATACTTTTTATCTCATTCGACTACGAGAAAACAAGGAAAAACATTTTAATTTGTCCCATTCAAACCGAACGAGTGGAACAAAATTCGCCGGAGTAACTAGTTTGTTAATAAAAGAATAACGTTGCCCGGGATTGGATAAATGCCCGGTTAGTAATAGGCTTACCACCTATCACATTGTAGGACTTAGTGTCTTCTGTTTGTTGTGGGTGCTCTATTTGTTTACCTGTGCTTACTTTTTCAGCGATACAGGCGTGAATTTTTAAAGTGTAACTTCTTCATCGGGGTTGGAAAAAAATTTAGTGTAACATTTTTTCGTTACGCATCATCTTTGTTCTTATCCGTACCACGCGTGATTCGAAGTATACTTTCTCCAGCGAAGTTCTCCAGGGATTGGCAATAAACTCTATTTAACCAATTTTTTTTTATGATATTGTAAGGCAAACAAGCAGACGGATTTCCTGATGGCAAGAAATTCACGCCGCCTAGAGACACCAAAGGTGGTAATAGTGCGTTGCCAACCTGGGGCCGGGATGTTAGGCCTCGAGCAAAAGTAAGTTTACCGGCTACCTTACCCTCCGAACCGGAACACGTCATGACGTTATGGCGGCAGGAATAGGTAAGGCGGTGGTACCAATCCGGGCAAGTCGCTGCTAAACTCTACCACCTAGTCAGAATTCACGGTGTTAGTGACGGTGAGCCTTTGCTCGCCTTTTACGAGCTGCCTAGCAAGGAAGGCAGATGGTCTATTCTACAAAGGAGCCCGGACCAACACGGGGGAATTTCTGTAAAGTTGCATATAGTAAATTATTTTTTTTAAAATAACGTCATAAAGAAGTTTCACTTCTTCACATCTTGCGAGTGTACGCTGGTACACGCACACATTTTTTTAAATTAAATGTAGACCAATTATTCTTTCATAATGAATACTAGGGAAGTGGGAACAAAATGATACAAGAAAATGAATTAATCACAAAGTAAGTTGATATAAGCTAATACGTGTTTTACAAAATAGAGATTTAATTTTATTTGCGAAGTCAAAGACTCGGATCCAACATATAAATAGTATTATTAATATTCATTTGAATGCCGAGATTTTACTAACGCAAATTGCGCAAATTTTAATTAAAACTTTACAAAGGTATCTTTAGGCCCTTATCCAGTAAGAGATAGGCAGAGGCACAACCAGGGCATCCACGACTAGCCAAAGACCTGTCTCACAACGTGATGGTAGGTAAAGCTATCGCTAAGCAACGTATCTAATTACGGGCAATGTTATTTTTATTATCAAAGTTAAAATACATAATTTTCTAATTGATAGAAGAAAGCGTTACTTTGCAGAAATCCATACCAAAATTATTTATTTTCCAATTTACCGCCAACAAAGTGTATCAGTATTGTAGCGCGATAAAATAGGAAAAACAGTGTGCTATGAATGAATCGTAATTACCAGAAATCAAAGACCACAAACTGTTTGTGCTTGAACATCTCGGAGCACAGTCAAATTTTCCTGATGATGCTTCGGTAACGAAGCGAAATCTGCGTTGAGTTATTAGTGGTGTGTGTATTGTTGGAGCTAATAAACCAGTTAAGTGGTGTGTGTATGTGTGTGTGTGTGTGTGTGTGTTGTGTGTTGTGTGGAGCTGGATAGATTTGGGGTCTTTGACTTCTTTGAATTCATGTGTAGCACACTGTCTTTCCTGTCTTGGCGCACTTCAATACGTTGTTGATTACGTACAATAATTTTGTTGGCGGCAAATTGCATATTAAATAATTTTATTAGAACATATTTTTGTATTAATTTAAACTTGACAATTTATTTAAATTTTAGTTGTACGCAATAATTTATTATTCCATTAGCTTGTCGGTGCCTCCGTCAGCCAAACATACATTTCCATACAAACTTTCATCCCTGTAATATACCCTAGGGGTTTGATTTTATTAGAAAAGCGTAACCTATGTTTAGGCTCAAGTTTTATGCTTTTTATACATATCAAATTTCATCACAACCGTTTCAGAAGTTTAGGTGTGGAAGATCAACAGACAGACTCTTGCATTAATAATATTATACCATGGATTTGAATGCGGGTAACTGTTCACATTTTGTTGTACAAAGTAAGCCTTGTCCTTGCCTGAGGTCAGATTGATTCTTAAATTCAGCATAATTGGCTAATATATGTCTTTTAAAAGTAAAATTTGATAATTATATGCTTACATTTAGTTGAGGAAATTGTTTAAGTACCGATTTATAGTAAAAGATCCAAACCTACATCGACCTACACCGAGCTGTTAATAAAATAAAACTTGTTTTATAATAAATTTAAAATATCAGAAATAAAATTTAGTAGATAACATTTTTTTAGTTGTTTTGCAAAAAAAGCGTTCTTATTTTGTAAACCAACGTGCCCCAAATTAACGTGCTCGCAATAAAACAGCCCTTACGTTGACATGTATTTTTTTATTTATTATTCAATCCAATAAAAGTAGCTGGTATAAACATATGTATTTGTATGTGGCAACCCCGGTAAATAACAAGAGACCCAACTTCTGCATATTTTATAAGGCTAAAACTGAGGATAAAATTTTCGTATTGTATTGCAACATCTGATAAAAACATCTTTTTTTAAAAAAAAAAGTATTCCGTCCAAACTATTTTAATTTTTTTGGCAAACCATTTTCATTGCATTTTTTAATATAAAAAGATATTATAAAGTAACTATGTTTAATTCTACTATCAGATTGTTGCAGGTCGACTTAGGTTCGGATCTTAGACTGTGTTGTAAGTACATGTATGTACTATGTACATTATTTTCACGGAGAAAATATTCATTTTTTTATATTCATATTTAAAGTATTTATGTTAAGTAGCTTGTGTTCATGTGTTACTTGTCCTATATAACATACTAGGTGCTACCCATGGCTTCGCCCGCGTAGTCTATTTATTTAATATTTAACTCTCCAACGCCACCTGTTGAAATTTTAAGATGTAAAACGGCCTACGTCCTTCTTCAAACTTTAATCTATTTTTATTTAAATATCATCTAAAAAGTATTACACGATGATGTTCTGGAAATATTAAATTTAGCAAGTAGTGCACTGAGCACAACCGTTCCATTAGGATTCAACCAGGGGGGTTAGAATGTGCACTTTCGTCTCGGCGCGATCGCGTCGTTTCGCTTGGACGATGCGTTTCGTTTCAAAACGTTATCGTTTTTCATAAAGCTAGAACAATCATAACTTGAAGCGATATCGTGTGAACGAAGGGTAATGACCGAATTTGTATGAAAAAATCAAATTTTGTCTATGACTTTGTATACGACTTAAAACAAGTCAATATCAAATTTGTTATTTGTCAATTGTCAGACGTCTAACGTCTATCGCCGACGTCACGTTTTGTTTGGCGCGAACGTTCTACGCTTTTTGAGTTTGACATTTATAAGCGGCCCGAAGCGAACGTTCGTTTCAAGACGACGGTGGTTCATTCTAACCCCCCAGGCGCACACCACGCGTCTGTGTCGCGCGGTCTTTAAACTATAGTGTTAACGTAGTGATTATATTCTATTTGATAGTGTTATTTTAAAACTGCGAAATCTCCTAAGATAATTATTCAAACCTAAGGATGTGAAATGCAATTTTGTTTTAAATTAAATACTTGTGATGAGTGACATATTTTTTTGGATAAGGATTAACATCGTGTTTATAAAATATCCTTCGCAAATAATGTATTACTTTGAAACAAATTTGGTTAGCATAAAAAAAAGGTTATAGTAAGCTAATCTTAAAAGATAGAAATGTGCTGTCGCGAACTTTTTTAGGGTTTTAAAGGGGAACAATTCTTTGATACATGATTTTTACGAAACTTGCACCGTTAACGCAGCGCAAGCTCTCGATAGGAAAAAAACCCCCGATTTAAAAAAATCATTTATCATTGGTGCTCCGCTCCAATTGATCTTAGCGTGATGATGTATAGCCTATAGCCTTCTTCAAATAATGGACTTTCTAACACTGAAAGTTCAAACAAACAAACTCTTTAGCTTTTTACATAATATTATTATAGATAGTATAGACTTTGGTTCCGAGCTCTTACAAAAAATATAGTCGAACTGCTTTCATACCAACTTAGTCATAAAAGAAGAGTTTCGTTTCATTTTATTAAGAGAAAAAAATTAATTTGTCTATACTAATCACATTTATCGGCGACGTAATTTTGCACATTTCCATGTTTATATTCTTTCATAATATGGTTGATAAGTATACTTTTGATTAAATTATCGCTATAAAAAGTAGCCTATGTTCTTTCGTTTATCATAAAGTGTCTAAATACAAATTTTCGCTGTTATAGTTTTAAAAATGACGAATTTACATATATACAGTCATCCCCTCTTTTTACCCATTCTCCCCCATCTTTTTTGCAATAAAAAGTAGCCTACGTTCTTTAGGTTATCACAAAGTGTCTAAATATAAAGTGTTTATATACAAAGTTTCACTGTTACAGCTTTAAAAATGACGAATTTCCATATGAACATTCATCCCCACTTTTTACCCTTTCTCCCCTATTTTTTTTTTGCAATAAAAAGTAGCCTACGTTCTTTAGTTTATCATAAAGTGTTTAAATACAAAGTTTCACTGTTACAGCTTTAAAAATGACGAATTTCCATATGAACTCATCCCCTCTTTTTACCCATTTTCCCCTATTTTTTTGCAATAAAACGTAGCCTATGTTGTTCCTCAGGGTCTATTCTATCTCGTACCAAATTTCATCAAAATCGGTTCACTGGTTTAGGCGTAAAAGCGTAACAGACAGACAGACGGACAGAGTTACTTTCGCATTTATATTATTAGTAGGGAAGTAGAGATTTTGAACCAATTTTGTTACTATGTGTATCATAATTTCTTTGTGTGTTTTGCGTTAATGATAAACTGATGTACGTGGTTCATTGTTATGGACTTATGTTAAAAATTACTGTTAAATATTTTTCCTAAGCAAATTCTGCAACCCTCGTTAACCCTCATAGGGTTTGATTTTCAAAAAAACGTTTAAACATGTATCTCATAATTTGTATTGCAGAGCATTATTTTAGTGTCACGCAAAATATTTCAATAGAATTAAATTTCCTAAACAAACTTAGCCACCCCCTTTAACTCCCAATGGGGTGAATTACGAAAAACCCTGAAGTACGTGTTTCATCATTTGTACTAAAAAGCATTAATTCAAAGTTTCATGCAAAAATGTACAATAAAAATATTTTTCTCATACAAACTTTGCCACCCTTTTTAACCCTTTTAAGGGTTGGATTTCCAAAAAATAATATGCTTATGTCCTTCTCATGAATGCAAACTATTTACGTACCAAATTACAGCAAAATCGGTTGGGTGGTTTAGGTAACAGACAGACAGAAAGACAGAGTTACTTCCGCATTTATAATATTAGTGTGGATGAACATCACTAGTTTTACATGAAACGGAAAGCATTAGCGCTGTCGGGAATTTTATTACGGGGGTTATACATCTATAAATATAGAAATGCATCCCCATAGCGCCTAGTCATCGCATAATGCCTGAGGAATGGACCAACTATAGTAATTTTTCGATTTTTTATTGGCAGTACAGGTTTCTTATAAACAGAAAATCTGGGAAAATTACAAGTAAAATAAAAAAGTAATGCTTTAATTCACAAGTAGCTGTTAATATTAAACGACACAAAGTTCGCCGTTTGGACTAAAATCTTATAAAATCTACTATAACAGTGTATTATAAGAAAATAGTGTAAAGATATTTTTAATCCATTAAATTCAATGAATATAAAAAGAATGCTCTATCTGGTCCCTTGGGCACGCTGAACTAAGCGCTTTATACCATCTTTATTTTACATGAATACTGCAAAAACGAGGCACGAGATAAGAAGCTCTTAGAATATTAAAAAAATCTAGTCAGAAATTTGCGAAGTTTGATCATTTCACCTAGCTAATGAAAAAAAAAGATTTTAACAAAAAACTAGCTGTCGCGGCGGACATCGTTTTACCCGTTCGGTTTGTGTATGAAAACTTAAAAAGTTTATTTTTCTAGTTTCCTCGCAGTTTTTCCTTTTATCTTATTTTTTAAATCTATTATCTATCGCCTCTGTGGTCTAGTCTGGCGGTCCCGGATTCATCACGGGTCAGGCAACAAAATAGTAAAATGTGTATTTTCAATTTTCCAATAAAAATAACGTTGCCCGGGATTGGCTATGTCAAACGTTGATGACAGGTTTGCCACCATCACATTGCAGAACTTAGAGTCTTCCGCTAATCATTGTGCCTTTGCCTATATGGGTCCTTTAGGGGCGTAAATACAATTTTTTTTTAACTTTTTTTGGACTTCCACAAAAAAAATTAAAATCAAAGTTAGCCAATTCAGTCCAACCGTTCTCGAATTTTAGCAAGACTAACGAAGAGAAATTTATTTTTAAATAAACTAACTAAGTAATACTAACCAAGCGGGTGAAATTTGTGTCGCTTAACATTAGCACCTACTAAAAAATTGTAGAAGAAAAAATTAAAATGCTTGAACCGACCACCATGAGGGTTGGTAATACGGAACAGAAATACCCTATGTCAGGTGACCCTAAAGACCTAACCCCTACATCAGAATCGAATTCTTTTTTCAAAAGATAGTATATGGCTGCAAAATGTCACACATAAAATATTATCACCATACTTCTACACCACTACTACTACACTTAAATATGACTTAATTTTTTTTTATGTTATAGGAAGGCAAACAAGCAGACGAATCCTCTGATGGTAAGAAATTAACGCCGCCTAGAGACACCAAAGATGGTAATGGTGCGTTGCCAACCAGGTCAAGATGTTAGGCCTCGAGCAAAAGTAAGTTTACCGGCTACCTTACCCTCCGAACCGGAACACGTCATGACGTTATGGCGGCAGGAATAAAACGGCAGGAATAATTTTTTGCATGCATTATTAAATTATAACTCAAAAACACTTGTCTTACCACGATAAAAGTAATATTGGTCCTATATTAATCCCCTCAAAATCATGACCTATTTTCCGAAAAACTAATTGCATTTAATTGCGTTACAAACACACAATTTTTTTTATATAAAAACAACCAATCGAATTGCGATCCCTCTTTCTTGAAGGCGATTAAAAATTTTGGTATTTATGGATTATTAAAATAACGTTTCCACGTTTGCTTTTAAAATACTAAGTAACTATCCCAAGACGAATTACATAAATATAATCTAATTATTAGCAAATTATATGCTTTGTTTATGGGTGTAAGTCAGTGATTTTAATACATAGTAATACATATCAGATACCAGAATTCCATGAGTAAATACCGGATCCAAGAAATGCAGACATTTAAATCACATAAGTCGGGAATGAAACCCGAGCCTTGCGATTAGTCGATGGAGTTAGGTATGTACGCTAATGCCTCGGCCTACGAGGAAGAAAATGGTGGGAAATGGGAGGCCCGATTTAGTTATTCCCTGCAGCAGCTATGGCGTCTGTGGTTTAGCGTTCCAGTGTTGGATTATGAAGTCTCGGGTTCGATCCTGGGTCCCGACCGCCAAAAATTTTTTTTAAAATTTGCAATAAAAACCTTGCTCGGAATTGGATATGTGCCCAGTTGGCGGTAGACCTATCACACTGTGAGACGTAGTGATTTCAGCCAGTCGTGGGTGCCCTGGTTGTGCCTCTACATACCCCTTTTGGGCTTGGGCAAACGTATGGGCTTGAAAATACTTTAACATAATTCTAAGAACCGTTAATTACAATCTCAATAAGTGCAAAAAGATTATGTATTAGTCTGGTTATAATTTGAGTTGCCATAAGGGCAACCTTATGACCTTTACGGTACTGATTGATTAATGTGAGATAATGAGACTAAGGGATGATGTATGGCCATTATTTTGTACCTATCTTTCCCTCACCGAACATATTATTATTATTCACTAACTGCTTACTCGTGACTTCGTCAGTGTAGAAGACGACTTTCATACAAACTTTGCTTTGGGATAGATTTTTGAAAAAATATTATCCTGTGTCAAGTCTGTATCTATATCCATATCAAAATTTAATTAAAATGGATTTAGCATGAAAGAGCAATAGACACACAGGCTTTCGTATTTATAATATTACAATGGATTTACTAGATATAGCCGATAAGAATCATTTTATCTATCTATCTTCTATATGTTACTAGGTATATATAAAAACCAATTGCTATATGTCCGTCTCACTAAAACTCAAGAACGGCCGAATCGGTTTAGCTACTTAAAAAAAGTATCTTCACGCCCATATCCACGAAGATGTAGGCAGAGGCACAACCAGGGCCCCCACGACCAGCCGAAGATACTACGTCCCACAATGTGATAGGTGGCAAGCCTATCGCCAACCGGGCACATATCCAATCCTGAGCATTTTTTATTAGAAAATTTTAAAACCCCAATTTTCTTTTTGTTGCTCGATCCAGGATTCAAACCGCTAGACCACAGAGCTACTTTTGGTTATAATTTTAAATTATAAATTCAAGTCCAGGGAAAGTTTAAGAGATAAGAAAAAGAAAAAATACTACGAGAAAACTAAGTAAAACAAGATTTTAGTTTTTAAACAGATATTTCTATCGAAATAAAGACAAATTTTATGAAAGCTGATCTGTGAAGCAATTCTAAACTAAAATATCTTACATTGATTCTGTTAATTGAAATATGAACTACGTATATTAAATCTTATGGTGGCTCCACACTTGGCTATAAATTTAGGTATGCGAAGTTTTGTGTAATTGCGAAAATTTTCAACGTTTGACAAATCAGCAATACAACCGTCTAGTACACATGGATACTAATACTAAAAAGTTGCACATTATTATTACTTATTTATCTTCACCCTAAGTTCCGAACGGGGTAGGCAAAAAGTATCGAATGTCTAATATTACGATACTTGTAAACATATCTAACTTATTTCATATTCATTAATTACCCTTTTCATACAAAAAAACCGGTTTCGGAGATTCCTGACACCTCCTTTGGACAAAACCTAATCAATTTGATCATGAAATGTCAACCTAGCTCTCCTAGGTTGACATTTCATGATCAAATTGTAAGGTACCTTTTATCCTTTCAAATTCGCATAGTATACCTGGTTTTTACATCTTTTATCTGTCACACTTATTATACGTTTCATATTATTGTTTGCTACCACAAAATTAAATTCACTAAACCAAGTCAAATAGAAGGTCAGACTACGTTTATACCAAATAGACTTTCAACTTGCACTTGTGTGAGGTAATCATATTATGTGACCAGCATAATTGTGTGACTTACCGTCACTAACACCATGATATCCTAATATGTGGTAGAGTTTTGCAGCGATTCACCCGGTATAGTACCACCGCCTTGCTTATTCCTGGTGCAATTACGTCCAAAGTTTGCCGTTGACGTGTTTTGGGTTGGAAGGTAACGTCGGTGGTAAAGTTACTTTTGCTCGTGGCCTAACAGCCCATTCTCAGGTTTGCAACGTACATTTACCCCCTTTGGTGTCTCTTGGCGGCGTGAATTTGTAACCATCAGGAAATCCGTCTGCTTGTTTGCCTTCCATTATCATAAAAAAAAACATTAAATATTTTGGATAATACAACAAATATCCAACAGCTACATAAATAACCGTATTATGTGGCGCTACCATTATTTTATGACATCGAATAAACGAATGGATACCGAAAAACAAAATCCATGACCCACATGATTTATTTTGCGGATCTGTTCAGTAAGTTTCTCAAATAAATTAAACCATCTTCATAACTTCCTGGTAGATTTAATGTCTCCAATAACGTTCTTTTATCTTAAAATGTCCTGAAGTATCCTTATATCTACGTAGCAACCATCTTTAGCTTTGTCTCTATACATTAATAAATAAAGCTATTTTGAATTATGATGAAGGTAAGATATGTTAAATATTACCTAGGAATTATGAATTAGAAATTAATTCCAAATTTTCTACGACAAGGCGATGTTATTTTAAGGTACTGAAATTATTCCGAGTAAAGATAAGCGTGCTATTAAAAATATATGATTTAAGACAATTCTCAATCGACTGCGATAAAAGGAGGAGCTTCATGTTCGACTCCTATATTTTAACTGACTCTAAAAAAAGAGGAGGTTCTCATTGCGACTGTATGTTTTTTTTTCTCGGCTTTTTTTATGATATTGGAAGGCAAACAAGCAGACGGATTTCCTGATGGTAAGAAATTCACGCCACCTAAAGACACCAAAGGTGGTAATGGTGCGTTGCCAACCTGAGGCCGTGATGTAAAGTAAGTTTACCGGCTCCCTTAGCCTCCAAACCAGAGCACGTCATGACGTAATATATAATAGATATATAACGGCATGACGAATATATATATTATTTATAATAAGTAAGGCGGTGGTAACAATCCGAGCGCGCCTAAGCGCCGCTAAGCATACGCTCGCCTTCTACGAGCTGCCTAGCAAGGAAGGAAGATGGTCTATGCTACCAAGGAGCCCGGACCAATGCGGGGATCGGGGATGAATGAATGTTTGTTATTCTTTCACGCTCAAACTTTTGAACGGATTTAGATGAAACTTTAAAATATTGTCGTTTATACATCAGAAGAACATATATGGTGAAAATTATAAAAAAATACAATATTGGAATGCGGCAAAAGCCGCGCTCAGAAATTAGTTTGTTATAAAAATACCACAAGCCCAAAGACTACGAATTTCCCATCCATAACGAGAGAGGTTTGTATAAAAATTCTTCAGTAAACACTAATATTAGGTTTTGGCAATTTCGGAAAATTAATTACCATGTATTTCAGCGTTTAAGCAAATATTTTCCTGACGCAGGTTTGCTCAGAGTTTTACCAACTCGACAATAATTGTTGCAAAAGTTTTGGAGTTTTCCTGATAAGTCTTTTTTGGGTAAGGAAACTTTTCGATTTGTTTATATCAAGGCTGCGTTTGAGTTTTTATCTATAATACAAACGTGAAAGTATGTCTGTCTGCCTGTTGGTACTCGTATTTTACGGCTAAGCCGGTAACCCGATTTTGATGAAATTTGATGTGCATATGTCCGGGGTCAAACATGGGCTACCTGTTGCTCTTTCACGGCTAAACGGTTAAACTGATTTTGATGAAATTTGATATTATGCATATAGGTAGAAGGTCTAGGCTCCTTTAGGGATATTGACGTTGACTAACAGCCATAACACAAGCATATAATTTGCTTACTTTGGGGTTAGATTCAATTTGTGTAAGTTGTCTTGGGGTATTTATTTTAAAGTTGACTAATTTTGAATGTCAAATTATTGACCAAAATGTGTATAACTATAAACATATGTATTGTGAACCGGCAATAATATTTGTGCCGCATTTTAAGCAAATACACGACTGATTGATTGGAGGTCATGCTAGCGAGTGTATCACCGTAAACTCATAGTAGGCTAAGAACTCACGAAGCGGCTGCGGTCGTGGAACTGCAGTTTTATTTCAAAACTCACAAGACCGGTAATGTGTGCGGTCACATAACCGTCGCAGCTAAAATCATCGTTCGCAAACTTGTACTATCCTACCGGCGGGTGACCGGTGTCGTGGGAACCGCAAACAACCACGGGCGCTGCGCGTGTAAAGCCCGTCATGAAATGTGCTTGTACTTTTTTGCATTTAAATCTACATTCTACAGAAGCCGCGGGTTCGAAAACTCAGCGTGCGCGGGTGCAAGCCGCGCCGGGAGTTCTTAGCCTTAAATTCCTGTAGGGTTACTCTTGAATCTCGATATCATGAAATTGAATTGGAAATAGGAGTCGTATATGTCATTTAAGGTACTTTTAAACACAGTGCTAGCGGATTATTACAATTAGTTACAAATAAATTCAACGTATCCGATAAAATAATTTGTTATTTACTATTAACTAAATGTTAATAATCTGCCAGTATCGTGTCCAAAAGTAACTAAAATCACATACCCGATTAAAATTTCCAACACTGATTTTTTTATGATATTGGAAGGCAAACAATCAGACGGATTTCCTGATAGTAGAAAATTCAAGCCGCCTAGAGACACCAAAGGTGGTAATGATGACTTGCCAACCAGAGGCAAAAGTAAGCTTACCGGCTACCGTGCCCTCCGAACCGGAACACGTCATGACGTTATGGCGGCAGGAATAAGTAATGCGGTGGTACTAATCCGGGTAAGTCGCTGCAAAATTCTACCACCTAGTAAAACCTTTTCAATATTGTGTGTTTGAATCGATTTTCAAGACTAACCCTACTGGTGTTGCGAAGACCCGTAAGCAGAGGAGTTTTCTTACTTTTACATGACCCACGTGCCCGTTTAGGTACCTATTTATTAAGAAATGAGTCGTATTACTGAAAAGAATTTTCTAAAAATTGCAATCGGATCGCAAAGCGACTTCTTACTGAAATCCAGTACGGGATCTGTTTTCAAATCACCAAATTTTCTGCTTTTTTAGTTATAAGTATGCAATAACCATCTTTCTTAGGCTAAGAGCTGTTTTCCACCCACGTTTGAAAGGTTTTCTGAAAGAACTGTTTGAGAGATTCGAATAAAAGTCTACATTTAACCTCTAGTGCTTAAAAATCTTCACACCAAATTGCCAAGCTTCGCCAACACAGACATTATTATCTTTAAAATAAGATGGTTTAATATTATTATTTCAAATTTAATAACCCGCTCCGTAAACATCGACAAATTAGACAGCTGAGCCCTTACCATGAGTTTGCGGCTTGTCAAATTTACTATACCCGCTACCGTCTCTGTATGAAAATTTTAAACAGCGCCTCTGTTGGTAACTAAGAGAAACACATTTTTAGACCTGAGCCTTTACCATGAGTTGGTATAGATTAATTTCGGTAAGTTATGTGTCGAAATCTATGACACTTTTGTGCCCTTACCATGAGTTTACGGCTTGTCAAGTTTACTATACTCGCTGCCGTCTCTGTAAATTATTTGTGTGAAAAATTCAAACAGCGCCTCTATTGGTAACTAAGAGAAACACATTTTAGACCACAAGTGTCAAAGATTTCGACACGTAACTTACCAGACGTAATCTATACCAACTAATGGTGAAGGCTCTAATTTATAGAACAGCTAATTTTTTACCTTTTTAAGCGACTTAAGAAAAGTTTGAACCGTTCGAAACACAATGTGCGAGGTGAGTGATGTACTTGCCATTGACATTGATGCCGAGTCTTTTCCAGCCCAGAAACTTGAAGACATTTTCCAGTGCAGCAGTGAACAGTTTCGGGGAAATAACGTCTCCCTGTCTCACACCTTTTAGCAACTGGATCGGTTTCGAGCTCTGATCCTGAAATCGGACCGACATAGTGGCTTTTTCGTACAAACACCTCAACACTTCGATGTATCGATAGTCGATGCGGCACCGCTCTAATGACTGAAGCACCACCCATGTCTCAACCGAATCGTAGGCTTTCTCGTAGACCACAAACATTAGACATTTAGGCCGATTATACTCCTCGGACTTCTGCATAATCTTGCGCAGCGTGTAAATATGGTCTACGGTGCCTTTACGAAACCCGGCTTGTTTGGGAGGTTGGTCCAACCTGCGTGATATCCAGTTCGTAGTGACTCCTGAAAACAACTTGTAAACGTGGCTCAGAAGATGGGTCTATAATTTTTCAATAAGGTTTTATCACCTTTCTTGAAAAAGAGAACCAACACATTTCTGGTCCACGCTTCTGGAGTAACGGAATTAACCAGCTTCTGGAGTACCTTATACTGGCATTCCACTCACTCTCATAAGCTCAACAGTAATTCCATCGGCGCCTTATTGTTCTTCAGTTGTTTCTAATAATTGCATTGTAATTAAATAAATAAAATAAATATCCCTGGACTAGTCACACAAATTGAATCTAACCCCAAAGTAAGCAAATTATATGCTTGTGTTATGGGTGTTAGTCAACGACACTAATACATAGAATTACTTAAATAGATACCAGAATAAATTTAATAAACACCCAGACCCGGAAATGCAGACATCTAAATGTTCATCACACAAATGCCTGTCCCCGTCGGAAATCGAACTCGAGCCTCGCGATTCGTCGATGCAGTTAGGCGAGTACGCTAGCCACTCGACCAAAGGCGGTCGATTCTTCTGAAATTGTTTCTAATGTCGGGTGAGTTTGGCTCTAGGGTCATTAGCCAAACTGACATCGGGTTGTGATGAATTGTGCAGCTGTCCATAGAAATTCTCGACCTCTCTCAAAATCTCAGCCTTAGATGAAATTACGGTGCCAGTTTTGGTATTCAGTTTTCTCAATTGGGTAACTGGTTTACCAACATACAAATCCCTACCGAACACCTTGGAGTCCCCATTAACTTGATAGCCTCTATGAGTCTATTTTAGTGAAAATAGTGTTTATTAAATTTGTTATGGTATATATTCAAGTATTTCTATGTATAAGTATCGTTGACTAACACCCATAACACAAGCATATAATTTGCTTACTTTGGGGTTAGATTCAATTGGTGTAACTTGTAGTACCGAGTGCGGGGCGCCAGAAGACACGGCGTCCCACACGCTGGGAGAGTGCGTCGCATTCGATCAACAGCGGCGTACACTCTCAGCGGTCGTAGGAGAGGACCTCTCGCTGCCGAGCGTTGTTAACGCTATGCTCGGTAGTGACAGGTCCTGGCAGGCGGTGGTCTCCTTTTGCGAAGAAGTCATGACGCAAAAGGAGACCGCGGAGCGGGCCCGGGAGGACGATCCCAACTCAGGCCCGCTCCGGCGCAGGCGGACCGGGGACGCGAGAAGGCGGTTCCTCCGCCTTCAAAGTGCTTCCGATGCGGGGCTGCCGGGGGGAGTCGGGGGACTTCCTCTGGCCAGCACGGGCGACGACTCTGGGGGGCGACTCCTGTGGCCGGAGTTGCTCCTCTTTTAGCGCGGGAGGAGGCCCGGTAAGGACCGGGCCGCAGCCGCGGAGCGAGATGGTGAATGCCAACGCGACCCCATCTCGCTCCTAGCCGGGCGGCAAGAAGGTCATAGTGTGGTTTTTAGTCGGTTCGAGTCCGACATAACCTGCCGTTCTCCCCCGAGAGCGGTGGGTATCCGGGGGGATTTTCCACACTTAAAAAAAAAAAAAAAACTTGTAGTACAGGGAAACTTATTTATTGCTGGTTTATGTATTTGTATATTTGTAACGAAAATATTCGGCCTTTATCCTGTACTCAAAAATCATCAGTCGGATTATGATATAATTAATATGAGACCACCTTAAAATCATAACCTAAAAAAGAACCATCTAAAACGGTTGCTAATTAACCGAGTAACAAAAAATGTAGAAAAACAGTTGAATTAAGAAACTTCCTTCTTTTTTGAAATTACGTCGTAGTAGTGAAATAGAAGTGTTTTTTTAAATATAACGGAAGATAAACAAGCAGACGGATTTCCTGATGGTAAGAAATTCACGCCGCCTAGAGACAACGAAAGCGGTAATGGTGCGTTGCCAACCTAAGTTGGAACCGGGATGTTAGGCCTCGGGCAAAAGTAAGTTTACCGGCTACCTTACCCTCCAAACCGGAACACGTCATGACGTTATGGCAGCAGGAATAGGTAAGGCGGTGGTACCAATCCGGGTGAGTAGCTGCGAAATTCTACCATCTAGTCTGATGTCACGGTGTTAGTGACTGTAAGCCTATGCTCATCTTTTACGAGCTGCCTGGCAGAAAGGCAGATGGTCTATTCTGCTAAGGAGCCCGGACCAATTTTAATTATTCTTTCAAATAAAGTTACGTTGACTGGTTGACAATACCATGTAGCATTATTACCACATTTGTACACTACAGTGTATAGTTTTTAAAGTATCTTCACGCCCATATCCCCGAAGAGGTAGGCAGAGGCACAACCAGAGCACCCACGACTAGCCAAAGATACTAAGTTCCACAATGTGATAGATGGCAAGCCTATCGCCAACCGGGCACATTTCAAATCCCTAGCAACATTTTTTTTCATTAGAAAATTGGAAAAACCCAATTTTTCTTTGTTGCCCGTCCCGGGATTCGAACCCGGGACCTCATGCAGTCAAGTCCAACAACTGAACCGCTAGACCACAGAGGCAATTGTATAATTTTTAAATAAATAAAACCCTCTCACCCTTTACCTAAATTACTTTTTTACAAAGTGTGCGACGTCCACATTGTTTCTTAAATTATTTAACCCATAATTAAACTCGTTGGTAAACAACTGTAATAGGTACGTAAGTAATTTGCAAAGCCAATTGGAAACCTTTACTGACTTTTAACCCAAAGTAATAACACATGCAAGGCGAGTGATACATTGACAATTAATTAGTAATTATAAATGATAATAAGAATAAACAACTTCGATTTATAATTATCTGTTGTGGAACAATGTAGAACTAGGTTAAAAAAGTATCTTCACGCCCATATCCCCAAAGTGGTAGGCAGATGCACAACCAGGGCACCCAGGTACTAGACACTATATTCGAGAAGCATACTTCGCTAAGTAATGAAACAACGATGTGCGAATTACGACATTTAGGGCCACTTGCACGTTCCTGGTTTAAGTCTTTAACATTGAGTTAACGTCTAACTCGGGTTAAATCACCTTATATTTGACAGTTTAACTCAGTGTCAAATGTAACCCGGGAATGTGCAAGGGGCCCTTAGATATGCGTTCCTTACTTGCTTGAAATTTTGCTCGAAGCCTTACATTCAGGCCTCAGGTTGGCACGCACCATTACCACTTTGGATGTTGCCTAGCCGGCGGGAAATCCGTCTGCTTGTTTGCCTTCCAATATAAAAAAATAGAAACAGAACACCCAGACCCGACCAGACTAAAAATGTAGACACTTAAAGACACATCCAACAAATTAAACTTGTCGGGAATCGAACCCGAACCTCGTAGTTGTTGGTAAAGTTAGGCTAGCCACACTAATTTGAATATTTAATTACTCTAATATCCAGACTATTATATTTCAAACATGAAGGATTTGATGGACGCTATGAGACAAATTAGCAATTAACTCGGTAATATTTGATGAAGATTAATCTGGTAATGTATTGTGCGTGGAAGGCATTGACATTATGATCATCATACAAACCAAAGAAATGATGGCAATCACAAACACTAAAATTTAAATAAAACAATACCCCATACAAAACCTATCCGAAATGTAGCTTAGAGACATCTCGCTCATGTTAGCGTTCAAACAAAAAAAAATGCATCAAAATCGGTCTATTCGTTTGGAAGTTATGATGTTACAGTCACTTACAGACATGTCAAACTTGTGACATGTCTTTGTTATTCCGTCGAGGATTGCAAATGAAATACGAAATCAAGTAAGTTGGTCTATAAAAACAACTCAATTGGAGTTGTTTTTTTAGGCTAGTAGATTCCAATGTACAACTAAATGGATCTAATCTGGATCTGGTTGAATCCACTGTCTTTTTAGGCATCACAATTGATAATAAATTGCAATGGGGCCCTCATATTGAGAAACTGGCAAATAGGCTTAGTTCAGCAGCATTTGCAGTTAAAAAATTAGAACATTAACAGATGTTGAAACGGCCCGAATAGTATGTTTTAGCTATTTTCATAGTTTAATGTCTTATGGGATACTTCTTTGGTAAAATTCTGCAGATATAAATACTATATTTGTATTACAGAAAAGAGCTATTAGAGCTATTTATAATCTTAAAGTAAGGGATTCCCTCCGAGAAAAATTCAAAGAAATAAATATTTTAGCCTTCAGTTCCCAATACATTTATGAGAACTTAATGTATGTTAAAAAAAATTATGTATATTTGCAAAAAAATGTGATGTTTACGATATTAATACGAGGAATAAAAATAATCTAACCGCATACTGAACTCGTCACCATAAAATTAGTAAATCCTTTTTGGGTCACTGTATACGTTTCTACAATAAGCCGCCCATTGGTATTAGAGAATCTACCTATAAATAAGTTTATAAAATGTATCAAAGCAAAATTATGTCAAAAAGGCTATACGGTCTCAGAGTATTTAGAAGAAGAACATGTTTGGGAATAGAGGTTTCAATCTCCCACTGCAATTTGTAATGTAATTTGTTGTACCTTTTATTTAAGTTAAAATCAGATTGTAATTTGTATTTTTTAATCTAGATTATATTGTAGTAATCATTATTGAAAAAAAGACAAGACCGCTGAGTTTCTTTCGCCGAAACTTCTCAATGTGAGGCCGCGATTCCGATCCGGTGGTAGTTTAAAAATGTCGACAAATACTACTTGTATGGTTCATCTGAATAAAGATTATTCTGATTCTCATTCTATTTAACTTCCACTTGGTTAGTAGTTTTCGAGTAATACCAAACAAAGGATACATTTTATGTATTATGACGATATCAAAAGCCGAGTTATTTCGTAACAAAAATAGAAAACAACATACATTTAAGAATATCTTTTTTAAGTCGGTTATTTTTTTTTTATATTGCCTGATATGAGAGAGAGAGGATGGAAGGCCTATTGTATAATGGCCAATAATAATAACCTATCTAAGATTAAATATCGTGCTATTTTAGATCACTTACTAGGTAACCGCTGTTATTTATCAATAATAAATAAAAATATCTCAGCAACAAATCTCTAGAAGCCCTATCTTTATCTATAGATATGTTATTAATATATAAGTCTACAACTTTCCCTACCATCCAGACCTGGTCATGAGAATCACTACGGCGACAGGAATCAGTAAGGCGGTATCTTTACCCGGGTAAAATGCTTTACAGTTCTCTACTACCTATGGTCTTGTTGCATATGCATTTAGAACTTTGAACCGCAATACTTTTTCGAAAAAAAATTATTCGTTAATTTTTTTTTCGAAACAGTATCCATACAAGCATATAGCCTACCACATCAGTCCGAACTTGCTTGGATGAAATTAGTTTCAATTCTTCGAAACAGCATTCCGGTATTGTCGAATACTTATCTTTTCCGTTTAAATTATGAGCCTTACATGTATATAATCGGTTACGTGACAACGAAGATATTTGAAATTTAAAGATCAACAAATGTTTATTAAATTCGGGACCAATCCCCAACATAATTTCATTAATTATTAGATTGAAGACAAAAGGCTGCCCATAGAAAACTTTAAAAATTAATTGTGTCCGTTATGAGAAGGGTAAAAGATTTTCCAGTCTTGATCTTAAAATTTATATACACTTTATTACTTTCCAGCTGTTTGCCAGCGACTTCTTCAGATTAGGATATTTATGATTTTCACACAAACTTTCATCCCCTATTATAAACATGTAGGGGTGATTTTTAAAAAAAATAGACTGTGTTTGAATATACATGTCAAATTTCATCAAAATTAGTTCTGGGGTTTAGGCGTAAAAAACAAAGAGTCATACGGACATACAGACAGACTTTCGCATTTATAATATCTATTAGTGTTTATACTTTTATAATGACAAACTGAAAGCCAGTAATAAATAAAATATATGTCGATCCAATGGTGGTAACTTAGTTAAAGCGCACTTACAAAACTAATTTTTAGTTATCGCTATTGATTTAACAAAAGTAACAGAAAGAGACAAAATACTTTAAGTGCTATCAAATTAGTTTGTTAACGAGATTTCCACTGACATTTAATCTATCACTCGGAAAACGATGGCTAAAAACGCCACAATTTCACATGTCCTGATTAATCTGACAGGTACAGATGTTCCGTCTCTTTTGTTTTTGTTTCATTTTAAAAAGATAGCATGCATCTAAAATAAGTTTAGTTTGTGAACAGAATCACCACCAGTGTTGATATTTTTAATGTAAATCATTTCTACAATTCATTGTGCATTTGCGTAAAAACAATAAAGAGTCGTTCAATATATTTGTCGGGAATAATAAATAAAAAAAACTGCACAAAAGAAGACCATTCATCCATGCTTTTATTTAACAAAATCCCAAGCTTAATGATATTTAAAACTTTATTAACTCTTACCTTTCAAAGTTTAAAGTTGAATGACAAATTGTAAAAAAAAATTCAAAGTCGAGTTAGAAGTTTCGTAGTTATTCGCGAATTATTATCATAATACGGAATGTAAATTTTAAGTCTATTTGTGTTTTAATTTTTTTATTCTTTTTTATTCATTGTGGCGAAAAAAAAATATTCGTCGTTTGTGCAGTTTATTTAAAAAAAAAAAACGAAGTGAAAGCTTGAATACTGTCGTTGTTCATTTTGATATTTTGGAATGGTTAGGGAATAATTTTGCACGAATTGCTTAAATTTTATTAGTATGAAAGTACTATCATTTATGTGGTAGATTACAATCTTCATTTAATTCGCTATCGTACACATACATGACAACACAAACATCCGCGCAAGCGTCATGCGCCGTCTTACGAATTTTCGATCTGACGATCTGACGCGAGTTTAGAAGTTTTTACCCATTCCAAAAAAAGTGCCCAACGCCGTTACAGAAGTTTTCACTTTAATAAATAAGAAACACATTTTTAAACAAAGAAATCCTTGTACTGTTTTAAGTATCAAATAAAAAAAAGTTGACTCACCTGGGTATCAAATATATTGTCAGGTTTTGAAAGACACAAAACACGCCGACGCATAAATCAGCCACTGCCAGATTTGCCAGAAAAAAGTTGGTTATGGACCGCAGCCGCCTCGAGAGTGTCACAACTAGAATTACGAGAAGATTCCCTGAAAGAGGAAAACTCTTTAGTAACAAATATATATTAATGGATCCCCTCCAGCGTATTCCCTCAGCAATCGCTCGACTGAAATACGGTTTAAGTTTGAAACACTATTAATAACTATCAATAAAACTAGATGTTTTAAAACTCTTTCGCACTTCCGCGAAAATTACTTTAATAATAAAAAACAAAAAAAATCCTTCACGCCCATATCCCCGAAGAGGTAGGCAGAGGCACAACCAGGCCACCCTCGACTAGCCAAAGACACAAAGTCCCATAATGTGATAGGTGGCAAGCCTATCGCCAACCGAGCAATATCCAATCCCGAGCAACATTTTTTTATATTAGGAAATTGGAAAACCCAAAATTTTATTGCCCGACCCGGGAACCCAAGGCCTTATGTATTCAAGTCCAACACCAGAACCGCTAGTCCACAGAGGCTTTCTTATGACCCTAAACTTAGTGACACAAAGCGACGATCTGATAAAGTTTGCACTATTGAAAAAAGACGTACTGACATTGTCGTCATTATTAGTACATTAGTTCATTTTTTTACAATAGTATAATAAACAGTTAAATATTTGTTTACTTACACTACATAAATGTAAATTAAAATGCTCTGAATGGCTTAAATCTTTGTTTTATCAAGAAACGGAAGACCTCTTAGTAGTATAGAGGGCGTTGATATACGCAACACAGTTTTATACTTGTGCGTGTGTTTAAAATTATTTGTATTATTTGTATTTATGTTCTAGTCCGAAGGGTACGCAGCCGGTAGACTTGCAAGTGACTTAACATCTCGGCCATAAGACCAGATAGAAAAGCCAGCAAAGCCATAACATCTATGGTGTGTATAGCCGCGACTGTCTTTTACCACAACGAAACTGGTGTGCTTGTTTGACCTATTACATAAAAAAAATGTAATAGTAATTCGGAAGTGTTTCCTATCGCTCTATAGGTACCGTCGTCATTATCTATATATTAATATATATAAATCCCGTGTCACAATGTTTGTCCTCAATGGACTCCTAAACCACTTAACCGATTATAATAAAATTCGGACACCATGTGCAGTTCGATCTAACTTGAGAGATAGGATAGTTTATATCTCAATTTATGGTAAAAAAAATTACCATCCGAGCGAAGCCGGAACGGGCAGCTAGTATGTATATAAAAATCAATGCCACTTTTTATTGTAATTTTATAACTTAAGAACCGACTCACCTATCCAAACCAAATGTTTAGGCTTTGTTCGGACTACTTTGTAGTATACTAGTATTTAGTAGTAGTGTACTAGTATTAACCATTATATGAACTTTGCATAAAATCGGTGGAGCGGTTCTTTATTACATTTTTTGTAATAAATGAATTCAATAAATGGCGGATCTGTTATAAATGCCTAGTGGGTATTATTCTGTCAAATTCAAACTTTTTTCAGATGGGGATTATGCTGTCATTGTGATACTTTCTCCAGTTGTTTTACATTTTTTTGTATTATGTCATTTATGCGGTCGTATACATAGTGAAACACGTACCCGGCTGCTAGTAGGTTAATATAATGTTAAACAGGAGTTGCAGTTATTTTAGCTTGGGTTATCTAAATAGTGTAGCCTTTTATAAGGCAGTACTGTGAATGTTCCAACTTCAAATATTCCTAAGTATTTTTTCTAGGCACATGTCCAGATACATACCAACGTGGTGATTTTTAGGGTTCCATACTCAAAGGGTGAAAATGAACTCTATTACTCAGCCTCCGATGTCTGTTTGTCTGTCTGTCTCCAATATAAGAATTATCAAATCACGACGTGGTACCTACGTCGCGATTATAAATATAAATATTTTTTTGAAAATAAAGTAGTTGTAGTCGATTATTCAGTTTTTGAGCATATTTTAAGTATCTTATACCTTTAAATGAGCAATTCTTGTATATATATAATTGGAATCTCGGAATCGGCTCCAACGATTTTCATGAAGTTTAGTATGTAGAGGGTTTCGGAGGCGATAAATCGATCTAGCTAGAAATCATTAAAAAAAAATACCGAGCGAAACTCGGCCATCCAGATATTGTTATATTATACCAGCTGTTGCCAGCATGGTCACATAGGAAAAGATAAAAATAATTAAACAAATATCAAAATAAATGTTCATGACACAAATGCCTGCCAACGTCGGGAATACAACCCAAGCCTTGCGCAAGTTCACTGGAGTAAGACGTGTACGCAAGTAGTTCTCTTCACTACGTCACTACATAGTATAAAACAAAGTCACTTTCTCTGTCCCTATGTCCCTTTGTATGCTTCAATATTTAAAACTACGCAACGGATTTTGATGCATGTTTTTTAATAGATAAAGTGATTGAATAGATATATATAGAGATATACCCGTGCGAAAGGTAGGGTAGGTATTTTTTTTATGTTATAGTAATGTTTTTTATGTTGTAAAATGTACAAAATAAACTAAAATCTATATCAAATTATTGCAAATAAATGATAAAGCCAAGTAAAATTACTCTATCCGTCAACAGTGATGTAAACACTAAACATTCGTAAATTTTACGACACCTCTGATGTATCTGAATGCACAAATGACCCATGACCATAATGATAGCACACTGTGCGAACATATGAGGAAGGTACTGGGAAGCGGGGGGCGCGGGAACGACGCGAACATTGTTTTTTCCGAAAATCGTTGTTTCGCCGTCGTAATTTTTACGATAGTTTAGTATTCTAGGGTTAAATGACAACAGTCAATTGTATTTTTATATCATACAACCCATCACTAGAAGCTATCGCACCGTAGGTGCTCAATGGGGAATGAAATGAAATTTAATCTATTGTTCCATTTTGAAAACCACATTAAAATATCAATGATTTGTGCTCAAATGGGAACACTCCATTTCACTCGTGTAATCATCCCTTCAGATCAGCAATCGGCAATCTTTTGGCGGTATAGTATACTAAAGGTGGCAATATTGTGATGTTATTATAATTGGACATGTTCCATACAAAAATTAAAACGGGCGGAGAAAAGCGGGTTCTTTAGGCTGAATCCCCACTATATGCCGTCTATTACAGGTTCAACAGCAAATAATTTATGCATTTATTTTAATATATATAGGTATATATAACTTATTTTCAAAACATTTACGGGCCGCAATAAGACGCTATCGGCCTCTGCTTCAGATGATAGAGTGCTGTACAAAAGTCCGCCTAAATCGGTATCAATACATTGTCGTGTTCTATGCTGGAAGTCAGATTAACTAGACACGTTGCCTAATATAATTGTTAATATGAAATCTCATTAAGAACTTTTCTCCGCGTTTCGCTAATTTTCCAATAAACTTCCATCTTAACCCTACCGTTTATTAGTTTGTAAGGGACAAAACAGAGCGGCCAACCCGGCTTCTTTTTCATACAATCGCTCGTACGTGATTATGGTTTTGTAACAGATTGTTCTGTAAAATTTTTTAACTAATTGCTATCTTTTACACTATACCTATGTTTATATGGTAACAAAAATTTGAAATTAGAAAAACCATTTCACCATAAACCTCCGGAAATCTGTCCTTTTTTACAAAATTTTGCCTTAACTTTGGCCGTTTATAATGAACTCATAAATAGTAAAACTAAAGAAAATATTTGAATAGAAACCTCGCAAATGTAATAGAAATTCTAACTGATAAACATTTATTTTACGAATTTGAAAGAATTTCTGAAAAACACGTATTTCCTGGAACATGTTTTATGAAATTTACTCACACTATTTTTCGTTTAATGTTATCACGTTTTCACTTTTTTGAAAGTTACCGATTGTAAACCCAGCTCTCAGGCAATATCTAGGTGGTAGAGTCCTACAACGACTCGCCCGGACATACAGGCACCACCGCCTTACCTATTCCTTCCGTGAAATGACAGTGCCCGTTATTGTCGTGTTTCGGTTGGAGGGTAGGGTAGCCGGTTTACTTACTTACGCAGGAGGCTGACCGTCCTTGCCTCAGGTTGACAACGCACCATTAGGTACCACATTTGTTGTCTATAGGCGACGGCATTTCTTACCATCAGGAAATCCGTCTGCTTGTTGTCTCCCTATAACATAAAAAAAAACTATCTATCTTTTTTCGCTGAGCAACGACAATCTAAGGTTGGATTTCACTGTCTAATTTAACGCGATCAACGTAAAAACGCGTTTAATTGACTAAAAAGTCAAGTCAAGTCAAGTTCCCCGTACTGGTCCGGGCTCCTTTGTAGAATAGACAATCTGCCTTCCTGCCAGGCAGCTCGTAAAAGGCGAGCATAGGCTTACCGATACTAACACTGTGACATCTGACTAGGTGGTAGAGCCTCGCAGCGATTCGCATAGATTGGTACCACCGCCTTACCTATTCCTACCGCCATAACGTCATGATGGTTCGGAGGGTAAGGTAGGCGGTAAACTTTTGCTCGAGGCCTAACATCCCGGCCTCTGGTTGGCAACGCCCCATTACCACCTTTGATGTCTCTAGGCGGCGGGAATTTCTTGCCATCAGGAACATCATAACATGACATCTGACTAGGCGGTAGAGTTTCGCAGCGATTCGCCTAGATTGGTACCATCGTCTTACCTATTACCGCCGCCATAATGTCAACTGGCGTTGACGTATTCCGGTTCGGAGAGTAAGGTAGAGTCTAACTTACTTTTGCTCCAGGTCTAACATCTCGGCCTCAAGTTGGCAACGCACCATTACCAATTGTCTGCTCCTTTGTATTCCAATATAATTAAAAAAAGGTGTGTGTGCGATTCACACATGATAGAAGTGAAACTTCAGTAAATCGACAAAATAATGAGATGAATATATATTTGTGTCTCTTAACTGTCGTTTTTCCGTTGCACCCGTTTTGAAATGACAACGATTCTAAAGAAGTTCCACTTCAAAAATAACTTTTTTAACGAGGCCGTCAAGTTAGGTACAAAGTTCTCCAAAAATTTAATTTCTATTTCCAAGAAAATTAAAGCCCTCTACTTTCATTTGTAGAGTATTAATTGAAAAATTACAAGAGCTTAAAACTTAATACTTTTAATATCTAGGTAACAAGCGCTCTTCAATACTCGAGAAGAATTTTTGTATTAAATAAATAGACCTTGGGGTAGAAATGTTTTCATACTTGAATCTAAGTTATTTTTTAAATTGGGAACGTTCGAGACTATTGTTAATCTATACTTTAGATATAAATATCAAAGGGAGTTTGTCCATTTTTCATGACGCAGCAGTGTTTTTTTGTACCTATGTAGAGATACATAAGAAACTGTAGAGTGCTATATGCTATTTGTAACAGAGTTCTAAAAAACTAGGAAGTTCTCAATTCGGCCGTTTTTTTGTATGTATTTTACTGATTTCTCCGAGGTTTCCGAACCGATTTACATAATTCTTGTTTTGTTTGATGCAGAATAGTGTCGAATTAATCCCATAAAATTTGTATTTAGTTAGGCCTAATCTTTTTTATTTTAATGAGCATTTTATGCTATTTTCACCTATCCCGATGTTTATTTGTTTATTAAATTTAAAAATAACAGCAATAAACTAAAAATGTTAAATAAAAATAACTACGTTAATTAAAACCGACTTCAAAACCAAAATGTAAAAACAAATAAAAAAATAATATTAATGATATACTACCTATTACTTCTATTAGGTAAGATTTTCCCTAAACCTTCATGGGTAAACCTACATGGAAAGGCAATGTATGAATTATTAAATTGTAATTATGTGTATAACTCACAATGTGGTTTCTGGAAACCTGTAAAGATTTTGTGAATTTGTTCTCAATAAATAAATAAAATAAATAAATAAATGTATGTGCTAGTAACTAATAGGTTTGAAGTCGGTACCAATCCAATTTAATACTTATAATATAATTACTAGTTTAAGGCTTGGCACCGACTTCAAACTTATTGGTAAATGGCAAATATAAGTAATAGTATTAAATCTTTTCAGTTTTGAAGTCGGTTTTAATTAACGAGGTTCTTTTTGTTAATGGCTAATGTGTTGCTAGCCTTGCGGTTTTTACATCACCGGACTTTTTGGACGAGTACTCAGCCCGAGACATAATAATTTACATGGATGAGACTTTTCCCTATAACATCAGCAACAAGGACTGTCTCCCTGGAGTCCGAACCTTGACTTGGTGGTGCTACTAGTTCTAGCAGTAACGAGATTAGTGGGTGGGTTGTCTGATTGAGTACCTGGTGGCTTGCCGATTGGCGTCAGGCCCGGGTGACAGGTTGCTCTTCTTCCATTGTTTGGTTGGATATCTTAAGGCGGGCAAGGTTAAGAAGCTTGTAGAGTTTTGGCGCCATCGTGAATAAATATGGTCGTATTTTTTCCTAATTATTGAATTTCGTGTTTATATTAAGTGAAATTAGTTAATTTAGGTGGGAATTAGATTAATTTTGTTCAGTTCTTTGCCAACCTGAGGCTGGTTTGTTAGGCTTCGAGCGAAAGTAAGTTAGCGCTCTATATATATATATAGATATAATAGATATACCCGTGCGAAACCGGGACGATTCGCTAGTATGTAATAAATAAATAACATAACAAGATTAATAAGTGACAAAACAGTAGGTATTTTCTATGTTATAGGGAGACAAAAAGCAGCCGGATTTCCTGATGGTAAGAAATGCCCTCGCCTATAGACACCAAATGTGGTAACGGTGCGTTGTCAACCTGAGGCTAGGATGGTCAGCCTCCTGCGTAAGTAAGTAAACCGGCTACCCTACCCTCCAACAGAAAAACACGACAATAACGAGCATTGTCATTTCGCGGAAGGAATAGGTAAGGCGATGGTGCCTGCTTGTCGGGGCGAGTCGTTGCAGAACTCTACCACCTAGATAAAAGTTATTTGGCGCTTCCGCAGAAATCCGTTTAAACATCAAGATAAAACTAGTTTACATGACTATGGCCTTCTACCTCTACAAAAACTACATGATTTTCTTCCTATGTGAAAATGGAATGATGGTTCGAAAGAGGGACAAACAAAAAACCAATCAATCCCAATATTTAATCTATTTTGTTAAATGTGGTTTCGCCAACAGTAACATTGATAATAAATAATACATATCCCTGGACAAGTCATACAAATTGAATCTAACCCCAAAGTAAGCAAATTATATGCTTGTGTTATGGGTGTTAGTCAACGATACTATTACATAGAAATACTTAAATAGATACCAGAATAAATTTAATAAACACCCAGACCCGGAAATACAGACATCTAAATGTTCAACACACAAATGCCTGCCCCCGTCGGGAATCGAACGCGAGCCTCGCGGTTGGTAGATGTAGTTAGGCGAGTACGCTAGCCACTCGACCAACGAGGCGGTTTTTACGAGGGTGTTTGTTTGTTATTCCTTCACGCAAACACTGCTGAACTGGTTTTCGTGAAATTTGTCACACACTTAGAGGTGATTAAAACATAGGAGAGTTTTATCCAGACAAATCTTCCTGTGGGACCATTAACAACGCCACGGGCAACACCTAGTACAATATATTAACAAACGGATAACCTCCACCTTTTTCGAGTATATTAAAATGAGATATTTATTTGAAAGTTTTTAATAGTTACTTTTATTTTAGAACTAGTTTCCGCCCGCGACTCCGTCCGCGCGGATGTCGGTCTAAAACTGAAAAATGATTTTTTTCCTAAGTATTTTTCCAGGTTAAGTAGTATCCCATTTTATGCCCAGGATAATAAGGTATAATTACACCAATTTTCATTGAAATCGAACCATTAGTTTTCACGTGATGTCTGAACATACAGACAGACAGACAAATGTTTTTTAATCACATGTTTGGGTTTGGTATCGATCCAGTGACACCTACCTTTTTTCAATATTTTCAATGTACAGAACTGACCCTTCTACAGATGTATTATATGTATCGATTACCAGTCTCTAGGGTTGAGACTTTGACAGGGGTTCTAGGGCTGCACCTGCGTGTTAAATGTAGTTAAGGTAATTTATTAAACGGTCTGAAGAAAGCGGTCGTCTCTTTCCTAAATCCGTTAAATAAATCGACTTACGCTGTCTGGTTTTATAAATAAAACTAGTTGTCAACCGTGGTTTCCCTCTTGGACTTATGAAGCAATGAAGCTATATTACTAATCACCTCTGTGGTCTTGGTGTTGGACTTGACTGCATGAGGTCCGGATCCGATTCCCGGGTTAGGCGACAAAAAGCAAATTTGGGTTTTCCAATTTTCTAATTAAAAAAAAATGTTGCTCGGGATTGGATATGTGCCCGGTTGGCGATAGGCTTGCCACTTATCACATGGTGGGACTTAGTGTCATCGGCTAGTCGTAGGTGCCCTGGTTGTACCTCTACCTACCTCTTCGGGGGCATGAGCGTGAAGATACTTTTACGATGTTACTACTGGAGGTTACATTCCCAACAATAACCTGATGTCATTTCCAAATACTGCTGACTCACGTTAATGCAATCAGCAAAATAGATGTTAGTCTAATATCGTTATACAGAAATACGTAGAATAGATACGAAAAACTCCTTACCTAGACCAAGAAATATAAACCGTAATGTTTATTTATTGGTCCGGACTTCTTTGCAGAATAGACCATCCGCCTTCCTGCCAGGCAGCTCGTAAAAGGAGACCATAGGCTTACCGTCACTAACACCGTGACATCCTACTAGGTGGTAGAGTTTCGCAGCGACTCGCCCGGATTGGTACCACCGCCTTATCTATTCCTGCCACCATAACGTTCAATAATTGCCGTTGACGTGTTCCGGTTCGGAGAGTAAGGTAGCTGGTAAACTTACTTTCGCTCGAAGCCTAACAAACCGGCCTCAGGTTGGCAAAGAACTGAACAAAATTAATCTAATT
>NJDD01000527.1:213497-227049 GCA_002245505.1 Calephelis nemesis
GCACTGTCATTTCACGGCAGGAATAGGTAAGGCGGTGGTGTCTGTATGTCCGGGCGAGTCGTTGCAGGACTCTACCACCTAGATAGTGTCTGAGAGCTGGGTTTACAATCGGTAACTTTCAAAAAAGTGAAAACGTGATAACATTAAACGAAAAATAGTGTGAGTAAATTTCATAAAACATGTTCCAGGAAATACGTGTTTTTCAGAAATTCTTTCAAATTCGTAAAATAAATGTTTATCAGTTAGAATTTCTATTACATTTGCGAGGTTTCTATTCAAATATTTTCTTTAGTTTTACTATTTATGAGTTCATTATAAACGGCCAAAGTTCAGGCAAAAATTATGAAAAAAGACAGATTTTTGGAGGTTTATAGTGAAAAAGTTTTTCCAAATTCAAATTTTTGTTACCATATAAACATAGGTATAGTGCAAAAGATAGCAATTAGTTCAAAAATTTCACAGAACGATCTGTTACAAAACCATAATCACGTACGAGCGATTGTATGAAAAAGAAGCCGGGTTGGCCGCTCTTAAGGTTATCTGTTTTGTCCCTTACAAACTAATAAACGGTAGGGTTAAGATGGAAGCTTACTAAAATTAGCGAAACGCGGAGAAAAGTTCTTAACGAGATATCATGTTAACAATTATATTAGGCAACGTGTCTAGTTAATCTAACTTCCAGCATGGAACACGACAATGTATTGATACCGATTTAGGCGGAAAAGTACAGCACTCTATCATCTGAAGCAGAGGCCACTGACGTCTTATTACGGCTCGTAAATATTTGAAAATAAGTTATATATATACCTATATTAAAATAAATGCATAAATTATTTGCAGTTGACCGTGTAATAGACGGCATATAGTGGGGATTCAGCCTAAAGAACCCGCTTTTCTCCGCCCGTTTTAATTTTTGTATGGAACATGGCCAATTATAATAACATCACAATATTGCCACCTTTAGTATACTATACCGCCAAAAGATTGCCGATTGCTGATCTAAAGTGATTACACGAGTGAAATGGAGTATTCCCATTTGAGCACAAATCAATATTTTAATGTGGTTCTCAAAGGGGAACAATAGATTAAATTTCATTTCATTCCCCATTGAGCACCTACGGTGGGATAGCTTCTAGTGATGGGTTGTATGATAAAAAAATACAATTGATTGTTGTCATTAAAAAAACAACCACAATTAACATAAAAGTTTACTTTTATCAATTAATCTAAAGATTAAAACAAGTTTCTTTAATTTTATCTGTCCTCAAACCGATTGTAGGCTGTAATGTTGACAAAAAAAATCAGTGTCGTTATATTTAGTTAGATTAATTAAGTTGTTATAGTTAATATATATCATATTATCTGTGATTAATACTTATATTGCTTGTCCTAAATTCTAATACCTATAATTAAAACAGGTTTCTGCTTTTAGGATGATTTATTTTGACTATTAGTAGATGCATTTTTATATTTTTAAGAGCACCATTACACAGTATTCTGTTAAATCTTGTTCCATACTTGGGTTGCCTGGAAGAGGTCGCTGACTTGGCGATAAGGCCGCCTTTGTGTATCTTATAATTTAAGTTTTATTTGATGTATTTGTAATTTATCTGTATTTGGTGCACAATAAAGAGTTATTGTATTGTATTGTATATTAATTAACTTTCAAGAATATACCATTTGGTACGTTAAAATGCGCACCAAAGCCGTTTCTTCAAATTTATAGTATGCATGGTGAGATTGATGGTATCGGCTTCGACTGGTGTCTTGGTGTCAAGTCACCTTTGGTGTCTCTAGGCGGCGGAAATTTCTTACAATAAGGAAATCCGTCTCGTTTGCCTTCCATTATCATAAAGGAAAAAAAAAGAAAAAAAAGTGACAACCATCTAAAATACCCTTAACTTGCTAGAATACACGAGAATACAATACTACGTAAGAATACACAATCCGACGCTGATAAAAACGACTTGTAAGATATGTTTCTTATTTAGGGTAAAATCTAGACAGAAAATATTTTATTCAGGCCTCACATTTACATAATATATGTGATTCAGACGTACATGTGACAAAAAAGATCTAGATTAATAGGCCGAAACTACCGCAAGTGATAAAAATAAATCCTTGAAGTTGAGTTGAAGTTAGAACAAATGCTACATTTTTACACAATGGCTGATTTGAATATTATAAGCGCCTATGTAAGTTTAATTGTTATATTTTCAGAGAAATACTTAACCAATCAACATGAAAATTTATACACATACTAGCTGTTCCCGCGAACTTCATTCCGCCCGTTTAGTTTGTATGAGAAAAATTAAAATGTCGTTTTTCCTAGTTTCCTCGCTGTTGTATGGGATAAAATGTATCCCATGTCCTTCTACCGGTTCTAAGCTACCTATTATTTTTATGTTATAGGAAGGCAAACAAGCATAAGGATTTCGTGATGGTATAAAATTCACGCCGCCTAGACACACCAAAGATGGTAATGGTACGTTGCCAACCTGAGGTCAGGATGTTAGGCCTCAAGCAAAAGTAAGTTTACCGGCTACCTTACCCTCAAAACCGGAACAAGTCATGACGTTATGGCGGCAGGAAAAGGTAAGGCGATGGTACCAATCCGGGCGAGTCGCTGGGAAACTCTACCACCTAGTCAGATGTTACAGTGTTAGTGAAGATAAGCCTATGTTCGCCTTTTACGAGCTGCCTGGCAAGAAAGGCAGATGGTCTATTCTGCAAAGGAGCCCGGACCAACACGGAGGACCTCTTAATCTCAGCCTAATCGATTTAACTATCATCACTTAAGGTGTATTATTTTCAGGTGTATTCTGCTATTCGGGACGAAAACAAATCCAACGAATCAAAAACCATGAAAATTGGTCCAGCAGATCTCGAGTTATAAGTGCTGTAACAAACCCGACTTTCTTTTATATATATTGATTCTTGGAGACATTAAAAGTAACACTTTCACTTTCAGAGAGAACTTTATCATTTTTTGTTACTGAAAGCAAAGTCGCGGATAAAAACTGGTGTGGCTATAAATTGTTCGATCTAGGGAAAAGTCTTTAATAATTTAAATCCCTAAAATTTATATAGAGATGGTGGATGGATGCTGGTTCCTGGAAAGACCTAGATTGACTTTATACGATTAAATCGTTTTATCTGAGAGTGGTATAGAGAGTTTTCGTAACCGGCGTAGTTGTATGTAAAGAGTAATGCCGAGGACGCAAGACATTTTTGCAGCCATCGTGACACTTGACACTTATTATTTTCTGCCTCACTTGCAAGAGATTTAACGTAAAGATATGTATGAACTACATATTCACTTTTACTGGGAGTTGAGTTTTTTCTGAGAGCTGAATTTTGCATATGATTTTTAGGCAATATTCAAAAATGAAGAAAATCAGTTTGGTTATTTGTTTTTTAAGTTTGATCTTTATTTTTTTTAATGTATGATTCAACTACAATAATAGTTCTTTTGTTTTTAAGTACGTGTTGTTTGGTGAGAAAAACCTTGGCAACGTTATCTTTATAAGGAAATTAAAAAAATACATAATTATTCTTGGACAAGTTACACAAATTGAATCTAACCCCAAAGTAAGTAAATTATATGCTTGTGTTATGTGTGTTATTCAACGAATACTAATAAATAAAAATACTTAGTTAGATACCAGAATAAATTGCTTATATATGTTTCATTGTTGCCCGACCCGGTTATGAACCCGGAACCCCAAGAAGTCAGATTTTTGCCGTTTTTCCTACTTAGAAAGGTTATAAAATATATTTGGAGAGTAATGTTTTTAAGAATTCTATGATTTATTAAGTGTCTGTTTGATGGCAGGTCTGCCAGTTATCATGTCGTAAATACCTTCAGCTAATCGTGGGTGCGGCGGTTGCATCTTTTCCTTCGGGAATACGGGCGTGAAGTACTTTTTTTGAAGTTATATTTCTTTTGGCGCGTTAGGAAAAAATGATGAGGGTAAATTTTTACGATGCGCGCGCACACCGTCACGAAAAACCGACATGATAAAGTTAGCTATAGATAACATTTTAGTTTTTCAAAAAAAGTTACCAACAACGTAAAAGTAAGAACATCTACGTATGTTTGCGTGAGAACTGACAACTGTATTCACAATATTTCTTTATTTCTGTGGATAGTGTCATTTTGTCTACAAATGTAAAATAACGTTTAACTAAAGACTTCTTAATATAACAAACCCGCCCCTGCTTCGCACGATTATGAAATGTAAATATAAACCTTCTCCTCCAATCACTTTATCTATTAAAAAAATTGCATTAAAATCCGTTGCGTAGTTTTAAAGATTTAAGCGTTCAAGGGGATATAGGGACAGAGGAAGCGACTTTGTTTCATCCTGTATAATGATAGTACATACATCTCTAGATCAAATATTTTGTTCAATGTAGAATAAAAGTAGTTGACTAAATCTTCGCGTCTACGAATAAGAAAGAAAGCCTTCAAGCGAATGTAAAGCCTAGAATATATATTACGTGTTTTACAAAATTGCCGGTATTTCTGGGGTCTGGATTTTTATAGAAACCTGACAAGAAAATTGAGTTTAAATCTACATGTGATTGAGTACCTTTACCTTTACCATGAGTTACCGAATATAGACGACCGACGTTCGGTAATTTAGATAACAAACGTTAGGTCTCAAAATTTAGTTCTCTTTGTTACCAGTAGAGACGCTGTTCAAAGTTTAATCACGTACAAATATGGAACAGTACAGAACGTGGAATATGAATCAGGAAACAAGCTAGGAAGGCAAACAAGCAGACGGATTTCCTGATGGTAAGAAATTCACGTTGCCTAGAGACACCAAAGATGGTAATGGTGCGTTGCCAACCTGACTCTGGGATAGTAGGCCTCGAGCAAAAGTAAGTTTACCAGCCATCTTCCCTCCAAACCGGAATACGTCATGACGTTATGGCGGCAGGAATAGGTAAGGCGGTGGTACCAATCCGGGCGAGTCGCTGCGAAACTCTACCTAGACAGATGTCACGGTGTTAGTGACGGTAGCCTATGCTTGCCTTTTACGAGCTGCCTGGCAGAAAGTAGGTGGTCTATTCTGCAAAGGAGCCCGGACCAGATCACGGGTTTATTTTTCCCAGGAGTGTTTCCATGTGTTGCCACTGTTGTATCTTTTTAGTTTGTCCAACCATACGCCTAACATCCTACTAGGTAAAGTTCTGCGATAACTTGTCCAGATGACGTTGGAATCTCAGTGATTATCATAATCTTGATATAGAGGGCACTATAGCTGACAGACTTGGAAAGTTTGTTAAAATCCCAGCCTTAATAAAATAAATTTTAAGTACTTAACTCATTCACTTTAACTGTATGTCAACGATTATTAACATTTTTTTTGTAATATAATTTTCTCTGGAAAAGAAAAGCCCTTCGAGGATTAACTTTTTCATTTTTTCCGACAGTCTAGTCTAGGTTTTTATGTTATTAGATATTTATTTGACTTGGTTTTGTGCGTCTAACATAATTTCTAAAATATGAATACTTAAATCTGGTAAATCAGGAGGTGAAGAGGTTCAGGGGTGAAGTCTTTTCGAGTAAACCAGAAAGCACTAGTTATTGTGTAACAATCTGACCGCACATATAGATTTTATAAATTTTACATATTTTTCAATATTAATCAGAAACTGACATATATGCATATACATATACACATATATATCATATATGCTATATATATATATATATATATATATATATATTTAGCATATGCCAAATTTTATTTTTCGAAATCTCACTACAAAAAGGAGCTTTCAGTTTAGATTTTAGATTCATTATAAAATACTTTAGCACATGAGCGATGCCGCGAGTGAAAGCTAGTTTATCGCGTCGCTAACAGGAGGGTTGCCGGTATGTTAATTATTTTAACATAATTTTTGTAATTTAGGTTTTGCAGCTTAATACTTAACTTTAACAAAGGTACTTTTAAGTATTTTGCGGCGTTGTTATCGCCTCAGTGGTCTAGCGGTCCGGCGTCAGACTTCTTGAGGTCTCAGGTTGGATCCCCGGGTCAGGTAAAAAAAATGAAAAATATGTATTTTTAATTGTATAATAAATAACGTTGTCCGGGATTGGATATATGCGTGGTTGGCGATATACTTACACCCTGTCACGTTTTGGAACTTAGCATATTCGGCTAGTCGTGGGTGTGGTTGTGCATCTGCCTACCTCTTCGGGGATATCGGCTTGAAGATACTTATTTATTTTTGTGGTAGGATATTGACATATTTCGGACTGTTTGGTATACTTTCGCCAAAATTTCAGTGCTCACCATTACCTTATTCTAGTCTAGACGATTAACCGGCTATCGACAGCGGTAGAAAACCTGTTTACTTTTTGTCTTCCACTTTCGTATATCAGATAGTTTTCGTTTATGTTATTTCTTTCAATAAAATATTGAAACAATATCTACAAAGATTTCTACATTTTTTTCTCTCATAAATATTTATTGTAACTAGTAACAGATTTTCTTAATACGATATAAAAACACCTATTACTATTGTTTGATCCAGTGAACTACGGTATCGTTCGACATTAACGGCTATTAATAGTTCGTGAGGACAAAATTGAAGTGTAATTTTTCCGTCTTTCTAGCAATTCTTCCAGTTTTTCTCTTTTTTTATGTTATAGGAAGGCAAATAAGCAGACGGATTTCCTGATGGTAAGAAATTCACGCCGCCTAGAGATACCAACGGTGGTAATGGTACATTGCCAACCTGAGGTCGGGATGTTAGGCCTCGAGCAAAAGCAACTTTACCGGCTACCTTACCCTCCGAACCGGAACACGTCATGACGTTATGGCGGCAGGAATAGGTAAGGCAGTAGTACCAATCCGGGCGAGTCGCTGCGAAACTCTACCACCTAGTCAGATGTCACGGTGTTAGTGAAGGTAAACCTAAGCTCGCCTTTTACGAGCTGCTTGGCAGGAAGGCAGATGGTCTATTCTGCAAAGGAGCTCGGACCAACACGGGGAATTCATATGATCCTTCTCCTGACATAACCAACACAAAAGAAGAATTAGCAAAATTGTTCCGAAAAAATTCAAACATGATGCGTTGACCACGCGAAATGGGGATTCATTTTTTCATGTCAAAAATTTAAAGCTATTTTATTTTTAACCGAGTTCAAAAAACGAGGTTCTTAATTCGGCCTGTATATTTTTTTATGTATGTACACAGATTTCTCCGTGGTTTCTGGACCGATTTACGTAATTATTTTTTAATTGATGCGAAATAGGTTCGAATTGGTCCCATAAAATTTTGATGCAGGTAGGCCCATTAGTTATTATTTTATGAGCACTTTTTATCTATTTTCACTTATACCGATGATTATTTTTATTAAATTTAAACATATCAGCAATAAACTGAAAAATATTAAATAAAAATAACTACGTTACTTAAAACCAAGTGCGGTGCCAAGCTCTAAACTAATAATCTTAATAATAAATCTCGTGCCACAATGTTTGTCCTCAATGTACTCTTAAACCACTTAACCGATTATAATAAAATTCGCAAAACGCAGTTCGATCCAACTTGAGAGGATAGCTTATATCTCAATTTATGGTAAAAAAATTACCATCCGAGCGAAGCCGGAACGGGCAGCTAGTTCTATTATAAGTAAGTATTAAATTGGATTGGCACGGACTTCAAACGTATTAGTAAATAGCATATATGTATAAATAATAGGTAGTATATAATTAATATTAAATCTTGATTATTTTTTACTTTTTAGTTTTGAAGTAGGTTTTAAGTATCGTAGTTATTTTTTAAAATCTATTAAGGAGTATAAATTTGCGAAGAACGAAGTCTATTATTACCTATTCTAAAAAGAAGTTAATAATTCTACTGCAATTTTTTGGTTTTTACTTACTTACATATCTTCAAGCGAAGTCATTTAAGATGCAGGCAGAGCACCTGTCTACCTTTTGTTTTTTTACGTGATTACTCTTCCAACAACTAGTCGATTTTAATGATTATTTTTGAAAACATAGGTCATGGTTCCGAGGTAGTCTCCTATTAATTTTATCAAGTTTCGACAAGTCAGTTCTGAGTTATACGTACCTAATCATACTAACATTATAAAATTCGAAAGTTGTATGTTTATTTGTTACTTCTTCGCGTAAAAACTGCTAAACCGATTTTCATGAAATTTGGCACACATAGAAGGTAACTTGAATTACCACATAGGACAGTTACTATCGCGGAAAAATGTTCCTGTGGGACTATTACCTACGTTGGCAACGCCACAGGCAACAGCTAGTAATGGTAAAATTTCAACATGGTAATGAAGTATTTGGAGTTGGTTGGTTTTATATAAAAAGTAATTTACTCAATGTTTACACTAAATTCAATCAATATGAAGATGCGTCCATCTTTCCTCTCGGTCCCGAGTAAACTAAATTTGCTGGCTTTGGTATTAAATTCGATTTGTGTAAATTGAATCATGATTTTTGTTTATTTGTTTATAGTATCTTCAAGCCCATATCCCCGGAGCGGTAGGCAGAGGCACGACCAGAGCACCCACGATTAGCCGAAGACACTAAGTCCCACAGTAATCAGTTGGCAAGCCTATCGCCAACCGGGCACATATCTAATCCCGGTCAACATATTTTTTTATACATATATTTTCTTTTCTTCTGATTCTTTTTTTTGTTGGGAATCGAACCGAGGACCTCAAAAAGTTAAGGCCGACACCCGACAACTAGAACACAGAGGCGATAATAAAATTATTTTCCACCAAGTTAATACCCAATTTCGCAAAAGTAGTCATGTTTTCAAACTAATGTAAAGCGATATCGATTCTTCTAGTGATATTGGGCGGCAAAGAGAAAACCTGTGGACAAACTCACGGTACACTGAGTTCTTCATGAATATATTACTTTGTGCTATAACCCAATATTTATACGAAATGCCAGAAATGGGCCACTAATTTTAACCAAGTTCAAAAAAAACGAGGAGGTTCTGAGTTCGGCCGGTATATATTTTTATGTAGGTACACCGATTTCTCCGTAGTTTCGGAACCGATTTACGTAATTCTTTTTTTGTTTGATGCGGAATAGATTAAGATTGGTCCCATAAACATCTGATTCAGGTAGGCCTATAAGTTTTGAAGTTATACTTCTTTTGGCGCGATTGGGAAAAATGAGAGTGAATTTTTACTATGCGTGCGCACACCGACAGATAAATGTGACAATCAAAAGCAACACCCTGAAGTTAGTTGCGAACCTTTTTATTTTTAATTATGTTTTATGATTTTTAATTATTGTTGCATGCTATTTATGTATGTATGCGTTGTGTTATTATTTGGTATTTTTGGATTGTTACGCCAAAGAAGTATAAATTCTTACGTGCGTACATGAGTACACACACTCTTTTTTTATGAGAATTTTTATCTACTTTCACCTATCCCGATGTTTATTTTTGTTAAATTTAATCACATCAGTAACAAACTAAAAATTATTAAACAAAAATAGCTACGTCAATTAAAACCGACTTCAAAACTTAAAATTAAAAAACAAGACTTAACATTAATTATATACTAGATACCTATTACTTATAATAAGTGCTATTTACTAATAGGTTTGAAGTCGGTGCCTACCCAGTTTAATACCTACTTATATTATATTTATTAGTTAAAGGCTTGACACCGACTTCAAACCAATTGGTAAATGGCACATATACATAGTAGGTAGTTAATCATTAATATCAGATCTTTTTTTTTACTTTTAAGTTTTGAAGTCGGTTTCAATTATCGTAGTTATTTTACACAATATGTACAAGAAATTGAATAACTCTGTAGTCTTTTTTCCAGCCAAAACTTAAGCTTCGTAGGTATTTGATATCCCAATATCAATGTCATAATATTATTATACTGGATGAAACAAAATAAAAGCGACAAATGGAAAATGAAGTAGGAATACACGTTACTTTTTAGTTTTAGTCTGCAATCCAAAATAATCATGATATAATGTAATTACCACGTGAACACGAAAAATTGGTGTTTTAAAAAAAATGATATTTAAAAAAACAGTTATAAACATGGCTTTTATCACTGCTTTTTTCATATTTCGTCATTATTATTACCTACTTAGTAACCAACATCCTAAAAAATACTGTTTTTTTTAAAATCTTGAATCGATTAATATAAATAATAAAGTAATGTCACGCTATTGTTATATTAAAATACCGTTGTAATGTGAACCTACTTTTTACTTTGCCTATTTTCAATTTTGCCTGGTGTAATGCAAAAGTCTGTTTATCTCTTTGATGTCTGTTGTTTTTTCTAAACAGATTTTGATGAAATTTAATACCCATATAGCTAAAGATGCGTTTTCAAACGTGGGCAATGTTTTTTTCAAAAATCAACCCCAGAAGGACTATAAAAAGCACTATATATACGCTGACAAAGTTTTTTTATGATATTGTAAGGCAAACAAGCAGATGAATATCCTGCTGATAAGAAATTCACAATGCCTAGAGACGTCAATGGGGGTAATGGTGAGGCCAACCAACCTGAGCAAAAGTAAGTTTAACGGCTAACTTTTCCTCCAAACCAGAACACGTCCACGGCAAGTACGGAAGCTATGGTGACAGGATTAATAGCTGTAGGCAAACAGCTAGTATATAAATAGTATGTCAGAAAAAGCATGAAAGTAGGATAAATGCGGTCGAAAAGATAGCGCTACGGAAAATATGCGGTGTAACGCTTGCTGACCACATTCGTAAAAGTGATATCCAAGAAAGAGAGGGATTGAAAGAAAGTGTTGGTGTTGAAATGCGAAAGTTCGGTCATGTGGAATGAATGACAGATGAAAGATTGACAAAGCAGATATACAATGCAAATGTGGATGAATGTAGGTACACTGGGAGACCAAGGTTGACATTCCATGATCAGATCATTCGGATATTCTCCAAGGATGGTGTCAACAGTCTCCGAAATCGGCGTGTTTATCAGGATCGTGAGGTCTGGCACTCAATACTCTCTGCCTACCCCGTAAGGGACTTGGCGTGAAGATATGTATGTATGTATAAATAGTTCACTCACGCCACATATATCGACTGGTGACAAAGTCGTCTAGAATAATATACCGAAACCTCACCACAGAAAAAATAATGAGTCTTTCCAGTGATCTTTGCAGACGTATACATATAACGTATTTCGAATTGCTAACATAATAATAGACGTTATCTTTTATTAGGCCTAGATTTGTTGAAATACGAACGGAAAATTGGTTATGAAACGTTATGAGTATTCTTAGTACAATGCCACCAACTTGTCAGGACCCTTACTATAAGTTTACAGTGCTGAACTCGCTAATATCTTCGTATCTTTGAAGTGAAAACTTCTTTAGCGGCGTTGCGCACTTTTTTTAGAGTGAGTAAAAACTTCTAAATTTGCGTCTGGACACGTGAATTGATCGAAAATTCGTAAGACGGCGCGGCACTTGCGCGAATGTTTGTGCTGTCATGTTTATGTTCGATAGCCCAATAAAAGAATATTGTATTCCACAACATATATAATAGTACTTACATACTGATAATTAAAGCAATTCGTTCAAAATTATTCCCTAACCATTCCAAAATATCAAAAATGCACAAAGTTAATTTTAAGTTTTCACTTCTGCCGGCACTTCCGGAGTGCAACCCGTTTTTTTACGTAACACATGTTCCCTTGTGGTAAGATACAACCGAGGTATGTTAAGAGACACCTTACATGTCTTACAGATGCGTCAGTATCCTGTAACCGAGATTTTAGGCCATCCGGACTGGACCATGAGTAATTATTGCGGCAAGAGAAGGTATAACGTTGGATTCTTAGTCGGACAAGTTGTTGGATAGCCAGGGCCGTCTTTGATTGTGTTGGGGCCCTGGGCGCAAAATAATTTGGGGCACTTTTGGAATATAAAGAAATCAAACTTATAATTTTTTTTGTGATTTTTTGGGTATTCAATTAGATAATTTTATTATAGTATGTTATTAATAATATTAATATGCTGCTATTTTTCATGATTACGAGTTTCTGTTGAAATCCTCAAACTCAATTTTATAAAGAATATCACTTTCTAGGCTCATAATTATTAACGAATCACTCGTTCTTAAATTAGGGCAACAAGAAAAACGTAATGCACCCAATCAAAATATTTTAATGTTAAAAGTGAGTGAAACTGTCGATCTTTCGGGGCCCTCTGAGTGTAGGGGCCTTGGGCACTGGCCCCGTGTGCCCTTATGGTAAAAAGGTATTGGATAGCTACCACCAGTGGTCTTGTTGGTGCTGACCTACATTTCAATTTTAACTCGTCCTCGCCTCTAACGAGCTGCCTGGCAAAGATTCAGATGCAATGGTGTATTTTGTTCAGTGGATCCGAATAACACAAGCATATAATTTGCTTACGTTGGGGTTAGATTCAATATGTGTGATTTCAATTTGTATTTATTATTATTTATTTATTGTTTATTATTATTATTATTACTAACTAACTGTGTGAACCAAATTTCCAGGCCAAGAGCTCTACAGATTTTGATACATAAATTACCGAATATAATCTATACTCTATAGCAATTCATAGTAGAGGCGCTGTTTAGTGTTGGCTAGTGTAACTTTTAGTGTTTCTGATTGAGATTTTTTCCTAGAATATAGCGATACTATTAACAATACAATAAAAAATGTAGTGGGAATATCATTTTCGGTGCTCACACTTTAGAAATTGACGTTTCACAAAATAACTGTTTATGGCACTGGCATATATGTTCTGTTAAAAAAATGAAAAATGCCAATTAAAAAAATAGGATAGAAAAGAATAGAACTTTATGGTACTCACTTCATTTTAATTTAAACATTAAACACTGCTTGACTTCATTTTACTTTTACTTTTTACCGACTCTAAAAATGGAGAAGGTTCTCAAATGGACTACATACCCTTTTTTTATTTCATTTTTTGTAACGCGACTACTCGCCCAACAGCCAAACGATTTAGATGTTTCTTTTATCTTATATTTTCTACCGCCACAACGTCAGTGTTTGCGGTTGAAGTGTTCCATTTCGGAAGTTAAAGTAGATGGTAAGCTTACTTTTGCTCGAGGCATCGTCCCATCATCAGGTTGCCAACGCATCATTATCATCTTTGGTGTCTCTAGGCGGCATGAATTTCTTACCACTAAGAAATCCTTCTGCTTGCTTGCCTTCCAATATCACAAAAATATAATAAAGTAGTTGGAGTCGGTTTTTGCAGTTTTACTCTGTATGTTTTTTGTAGAAGACTATTAAGGAATAGGTTCGCCCACGGACATTCACAAAACCAGGAGTAACACAAATGCAGTGCCTATCTATCAGGGATATATACCGTCTATCTTGTAGGTTCCTAAATTTATATTCGCTTTGAAATACCAGAACAAGAGGGATTAATTACTATATTTGATATTTTCCATCGTCGGCGCTTGGTAAAACTTCCCAGTATTCATATTTTTAAACAAGGAAACACTTGTACTGTTTTACGTATCATTTATAATTTATTAT
>NJDD01000527.1:227629-258759 GCA_002245505.1 Calephelis nemesis
CAATATCACAAAAATATAATAAAATAGTTGGAGTCGGTTTTTGCAGTTTTACTCTGTATGTTTTTTGTAGAAGACTACTAAGGAATAGGTTCACCCACGGACATTCACAAAACCAGGAGTAACACAAATGCAGTGCCTATCTATCAGGGATATATACTGTCTATCTTGTAGGTTCCTAAATTTATATTCGCTTTGAAATACCAGAACAAGAGGGATTAATTACTATATTTGATATTTTCCATCGTCGGCGCTTGGTAACACTTCCCAGTATTCATATTTTTAAACAAGGAAACACTTGTACTGTTTTACGTATCACTTATAATTTATTATTTTGTAAATGGTTTCGCTTATACAGCATCATCAGGGCTAAGCATTTACGTAGTTTAAGTTTAAGTTTTTAAGTTAATCTAAGTACTTTAAGTAGTTTAAGTTTTAGCTCTGATAAGCGAAACCGGTAGGCCATTTACAAGATAATAAATTACAAGTGATACGTAAAACAGTACAAGTGTTTCTTTGTTTAAAAATATGGATTAATTAGCGCTTGGAAAAAAAAGTATCTTCACGCCCATATCCCCGAACAGGTAGGCAGATGTACAACCAGGGTACCCACGACTAGCCGAAGATACTACTAAGTCCCACAATGTGATTGGTGGCAAGCCTATCGCCAACCGGGCACATTTCCTATCCCGAGCAAAATTTTTTTTATTAGAAAATTGGAAAAACCCAATTTCCTTTTTGTTAGACGTCCCGGGATTCGAACCCGGGACCTCATGCAGTCAAGTCCTACAACTGAACCCTTAGACCACGGCGACCATTAGCGCTTGGAGTTCTATCAATAAAAGGTTCCTCAAAGCTTTCGTACATGGTAAGAAATATGTTTAAATCGTCCAGTAGAGGATCACCATACATCAAGGTAGTGGGAGCAATAGAATAAAAGACTCGGCAGTAGGGATCAAACCATATTTTTCCCTCGGATCATTTCCTGTGATAGATACGATATAAAACACTGACTGAATCCATCCCTACGCAATACCAAAGGATAGAGTCGATCGATAAGTGTCCGGGATCGACGATTCGAAAAACCCTATATTAGATGCAGTCAAGATAGGGACTTTTACTGACTTTTATTGACAATAAAAATTGTTTGAGCCGAGGACCGAGACCGTGACTGTCGAAAATTTTAATTGAATGTACAGGCATGCAGAATTGGAAGGGACAGCCTCTTCACGATTTAATTAAAGATACAAATTACTGAATTTTTTAGATTCTTTTTATTAGCCCCTATGGTCTCTATTTTTTCGCTCTTTTTTTTGGTACTCTTTTTTATCGCCTCTGTGGTCTAGCGGTACAGTTGTTGGATTTGACTGCATGAGGTCCCGGGTTCGAATCCCGGGTCGGTCAACAAAACGAAAATTGTTTTTTTTTCAATTTTCTAATAAAAAAATGTTGCCCAGGATTTCATATGTGCCCGATTGGCGACGGGCTTGCCACCTATCACATTGTGGGACTTAGTGTCTTCGGCTAGTCGTGGGTGCCCTGGTTGTGCCTCTGCCTACCTCTTCGGGTATATGGGCGTGAAGACACTTTTTTTATTAGCTTACGATCTTTAAATCGCCAAATACAATGTGGAAAAGAGAACAAAGTTGTTCTAGCTCTACGCTTAATTTCTAATGTCGCGGAATTTTTAGTGTATGGACACGAGAGTGCGCCCGCCAAGATGAGCTAACCGAAGCGTGTTTGCTTTACCTGCCTACTTTTTATTGAAGTGTTTCGTTGTTATTTTGATTTTGTGGATTTGTTTTGTACCAAGTAAACATTTTTGTAGGATACAATATCTATAACAGATTCATATATTCTTTTAATAACTTACTGATGATAAGGATAGGATATAATAAATTAACGTTTTGTGTCCCAAATGGCTAGAATCTTTTGAAATAATAAAAATTGTTGAAATATGGTTTGGATTGATTCAAAGTATTTAAATAATAAGTTTTATCAATAACTTTTAAATTCAATTTTTTTAAGATATTGGAAAGCAAACAAAGAGATGGATTTCCTGATGGTAAGAAATGCACGCCGCCTAGAGACACTAAAGTTGGTAATGGTGCGTTGCCAACCTGGGGCCGTGATGTTAGGCCAGGAGCAAAAGTAAGTTTACCGGCTACCTTACCCTCCAAACCGGAACACGTCATGACGTTATGGCAGCAGGAATAGGTAAGGCAGTGATTCCAATCCGGGTGAGTAACTGCGAAACTCTACCACCTAGTCAGATGTCACGGTGTTAGTGCCTTTTACGAGCTGCCTTGCAGGAAGGCAGATGGTTTATTCTGCAACGGAGCCTGGACCAACACGGGGGAAATTTAAACTTTCATCCCCCATGAGAATCAAAAATGTTTGAATTTAAGGTTTTAAATATATGCACATCTAATTTCATTGATATTAATCTAGCAATCAAAGCGCGACAGACAGAAAAACTTTTGCATATTAATGTTGATACAAGTTTTCCGCTGCGCTGGTTTGGTCATGTGGAAAGAATGACAGATGAAAGATTGACAAAGCAGATATAGAATGCGAATGTGGATGGATGTAGGTACCCGGGGAGACCAAGGCTGACATTTCACGATCAGATCAATCGGATATTATCCGAGGGTGGTGTCAAGAGTCTCCGAAACCGGCGTGTTTGTATGAAAAGGGTAATGAATGTGAAGGAATCAAGACAGGTTTGTCAGGATCGTGAGGTCTGGCACTCGATACTCTCTGCCTACCCCGTAAGGGACTTGGCGTGAAGATATGTATGTATGTACAAGTTTTCCCATATTGTTTCAGTACTGTAGAGAAAAATTATTGTCTACCAGACAAAAGCTGAACAAATTTCTTAGTCGAAAGATGACAAAGAAGCAAGCTATACCTTTCTTCCTCTATAGACTACGTAAATGGTAGATACTGTTGCGTCGCCGAGATCTTTTGTTACTCAGCTCAGATGGCTTCCCTATGCGGAAGGAATTCCCTATACGGAGTTCGATTACGGACTCTATGTTATAAAAGTGTATATGAAGTGAGTAAGTAAATCAAAGAAACAATCAAAAATTGAAGTCTGACTCCAAAAAGATTCTAGCCATTTGGAACACAAAACCTTTTTTTACCACGACGGATAAACGTCGCTGATATGAAAAACTTGACTTAGAGACTGTCTAAAAACATGAAAAAGTAAATCCTCAAGAAATTTTCCAGAGAATATCTAGTTAGAAAAAGGTTATTAATCGTTGACATTCAGACATAGTATACCTACTGAATGAAAAACAGCTGTTACTTTTACTATCTTATTTCAGGTTTCCCACGCTAACCACTTAAGTAATTGAGGTAAAAAATAGTCTAAATTACTCTTTTTGTAACACTTGGCTATTTTCAAGTATTTCTAGGCAATAAAAACCAGCACAGGGTCAAGGAAAATTGGCGCCCTGCGCAAAAGGCTAGAACGAAGCCTAATAAAACAAAAATAATAAAAAAATGATGCACATATTAAAGAGTGTAATTTTGTGTATGAACGAATGTTTTTAAGTATATTGGTATGTGTTTGTATTTGTGTGTGTTCAATCATTTTAACAAAACATGTGTGAGTGTGAACGTATGTTATGTACGTACTTAGATAAGTATGCATGAACCAACGTATATGAGAGAAACAAAGAGAAAAAAAGTGTGTGTGAGTCAGCTACGACGCACGATTGGAGTTTACTCCTTACGAGATGTATCTTGCAGCACACATGTCTCCTACAGCAGATTTAGTTATGTTAATTCTTCTTAAATTAGTATCGTCGCAGACATTAAATGTGTGATCCAAATAGTCAGTATTTTGATAGATAGCGACTCCTCCTGCACGGAGACTACGAAGTATCGCGCAGGAGGAGATCCCGAGAATGAGATACGCTGTGTAATGTATTCCATCTCATTCTTTTACACGTTCAATCCTACAGATATATATTGTTGTCTCTTTCTACGTAACGCCTCAACGCCTCGTGTTACACTTGATTTTACTCCTCATAAAATTTCCGTACCGGGCCTTATAACTCAAATCGTTTCTTAAGGAGTAAACATTTTTTATGGCACAAAACAGCGAACTGTGCTAACTCTGCTCCTTAATAGTAAGAGATAATCGTGGATTGATCGTTTCAGTCCCTTAAGGGTGGGAGTGATGTCAGCCCTAATGTGGAACACTAGCGACTACCTTACCCTCCAAACAAGGCAAGTTACTAGATAACATTCTGCTATTGTCTTTTGGGTAATGACCATTTTAACCTAAGCTCGCCTATTACTGTCTGCTACACTTACCTACACCAACACGGGGAAGACTTTTAGAATAATTTTAATATTTTTTTAATGCTTACGGATCCAAATCAGACCACTCATTTTGCCACGCAAAAGCATTTCCAGGAAATTTGGATTTGAGTTATGCAGATTCTAATAATGAAATTGGCCCCGAGCCGATGGTTGCTTTTACTTTGGTAGTAGATGCCAACTCTTTGCGGGACTGTTTTTAAGATCGTTAGAAATTAATCTGATTATTTTACATAGCTTTAATTGTTGACATGTTAAAAATACTTTTTACACTTACGCATTACGCGCATTTCATTTTTTATGATATTGGAAGGCAAACAAGCAGACGGATTTCCTGATGGTAAGAAATTCTCGCCGCCTAGAGACACCAAAGGTGGTAATGGTGCGTTGCCAACCTAGGGCCGGGATGTTAGGTCTCGAGCAAAAGTAAGTTTGCCGGCTACCTTACCCTCCGAACCGGAACACGTCATGACGTTATGGCGGCAGGAATAGGTAAGGCGGTGGTACCAATCAGGGCGAGTTGCTGCTAAACTCTACCACCTAGTCAGATGTCACGGTGTTAGTGATGGTAAGCCTTTGCTCGCCTTTTACGAGCTGCCTGGCACAGGAAGGCAGATGGTCTATTTTGCAAAGAAGCCCGGACCAACACGGGGAACAGGGGAAACTCGCCTTTTTCTTTACTTATCTTTTGTATTTTCCGTGATACTTTGAAAAACAAAATTCAATTATGTCTAGGTGTTTTCGAAATTTAGAACAAACGAACAAAATTTATTTTTAAATCAATATGTATTTTTATTTGTTGTAAATAATATGACAGCTTTTCAATTTAAACTTATATCCCTGGATAAGTTACACAAATTGAATCTAGTCCCACAGTAAGCAAATTGCTTATGGGTGTTAGTCAACGATTCTGATACATAGAAATACTTAAATAGGTACATAAATAAATTTAATAAATAACCAGACCCAGAGATACAGACATCTAAATGTTTATCCCACAAATGTCTGCCCCCGTCGGGAATTGAACCCTTACCTCGCAGTTAATCAGTGTAGTTCAGCGACCAACGAGGTGGTCATAAATGTAGTATAAATAATTGTTGAATACATGGAGTGCTAAAATCAGTTATATTGCCTTAAACCGTCCTTGCTGTTTTTTTTATACAAAAACTTTCAAACCTCCGTTAAACATTTTTACACTTTCGCCTTTGATTGATAATGAACATTTTCCGAACATAAATTTTAAAAACATTTACATGTATATTGTAATAAAAGTGTTCATAAATTATCATGAAAGATGAATTGAATTGGTTTCTCATGCCAATCACATATAGCATTAAACTCAGCGATTTGTCTGCAATAAACACTAAAGTTGTTTTTTTTTATACTACGCTGAATAAAAAGCTATGATATGATAATATCTTAATATTACATAATGATAATGTGCCCGAGGAATTAATTGCTTCTCATGCCAATCATTCATGATTTATGTGCCATCAAAACATTTAGTGTAAAATTTTGCCAAGGCAAGTCCAAAAATGAGTTAGTGACTAAACTTTTTTTTTATATTCATATCCAAATGATAAGAGTTATGTAATTGAAACTTCATTTGCTGAATTAGTCGCCTCTGTGGTTTAGCGGTTCAGTTTTTGGACTTGACTGCATGAGGTCCCGGGTTCGAGTCCCGGGTCGGGCAACAAAAAAAATTGGGTTTTTCCATTTTTTTTAATAAAAAAAAATGTTGCTCGGCATTGAAAATGTGCCCGGTTGGCGATAGGCTTGCCACATATCACATTGTAGGGCTTAGTATCTTCGGCTAGTCGTGGTGCCCTGTCTGTGCCTATGCCTACCCCTTCGTGGATGTGGGCGTGAAGATGCTTGTTTTTAGTACAGTACAAAAATTAAATCCTGAGAATTTTGTTTAATCGAAACCCAATTTATGAGCGATTAAATATACAAGAAAATTACATAAAACTCTCGTTCTCTGTTAATTTCAGGGTTAATAAAATATTTGAATGTTTGTCTGTTCACTTTTTAAGCGAATACTACTTAACAGATTTTTACCAGAATCTGTGTAGTAGTAGGTAGCTTATAGCCTAGGTCAACAATTAGGATACCGTTAACTGCGGGAAAATCTTTCGTTTCCGTCACTAGCCACGAATAGTCACTTTAACGAGTGTACAAAAGTCACGGGCTATAGCGACTACACAATAAAAAATATGAAATTCTCGTCACAAATCTTATTTTTCCAGGACAAATAGCCGGGGAAGGAAGTGTGCCTTATCGTTTACACTGTATATGAACAAAAAGGTTTATTTCCACCTTTATTGTTCGAGTAAAAAATAGCCTCCTTAAAGAAGGCTTTTTCAGGACATTGTAATTTAACCGTCTTTAGAAAATAGTGAATATTCAGTTTTGTTTTGTTAACTTTCTTGTGGGATGATAGTATTTTAATGATTATACTTAGCTATTAGCAAAAAACCGGCCAAGTACGAGTCGGACTCGCGCACAAAGTGTTCACTATCACTAAGTAGTAAATTGCAAACCTAAAGGTAGGTTTTCGATACACATTTGAGCAGCATGACGACGCTCGCGTCAATACGCGCGGCTATGGCTCGCTCCGTGATGTTACCTCCCCCGCTACCCGCGCGGCCGTGTTTAGATGCACGGATAATTTTTATTTTGTGAGTTTTTATGTATTTACTTTATAGTTAATATATTTCTAAATGTTTACTTACACATATTTAATTTTCTGCCTGTTTATTAAAATCGAGTAAAAGTTGCTTAAAATTTGCGTTTGTTGTATGGAAGCCCTTTAATATTTACTTTGTCATTATTTTATTAATTCTTTATAAAATACGATATATTTTAATTTGAACCAACTACTTGTTACAGTTTTTGATATTGACAAAAATACGAAAAAAACACAACCTTTATTGTATGGGGAACCCTTAATATATTTTTTAGTTTTAGTATTTGTTGCTATAGCGGCAACGAAAATACATCATTTATAAAAATTTCAGCCTTCTAGCTATCACGGTTTATCAGATACAGCCTGGAGCCAGACAGAGACACAGCGAAGGCTGAGAAATAGGGTACCATTTTTACTCTTTGGGTACGGAACCCTAAAAACATCTTTTAATATAGAAAACATACTAAAATTATTTCCGTCCATCAATTTCAGTGTAACAGAGCTACAACTTTCATTCACATAAACATTCGTCTCTACAAGCTTTTAGGTTTCCTATAGGCTTTAAATAAAGTCAACATCGTAAGACATGCAGGTCATAACCTGGAGTTATAATAAAGTTAGATCAATATGGAACAAGGTTTACGATCCCTGAAGGTATCGTGTAGTTCTTAAAATATCCTTGTCACCGCAGTTCCCATTTATAGTCTAAGACCCGAAGCTAGGTCGACCTATACCGAGCTGATAAAATTTATTATAGTGTTAAAGATTTTCTTGCAGACAAGGTTAAATAATATAAATTTTGTAATAATAATAATAATAACTTATTATAATTTCAGAAACCGGGCTATGTTTGGAAACGATGGTACTACAAGGACAATAGATTATACTACTGGCTGCCAAGGGAGTTTGTTTCGCCGTTTCTTCTCCCGACTGGCTAGGTTTGGAAACGGTGGTAGTTTACGGTAGACAGGGCTAAATTTATTATCATTTCAAAATTATTTGTAAGTTATAACTCAAATTATAATAAGAATAAAACTATTTGTTCGTATGAATATTAAAACATTGTGTATATAATTAGTTATATTATACTTATAAAAATATTAAATTATTTGCACACCACAATGTGGTAGAATATGTTGGAAAGCTTAAATAATTTTGTAACAACCTTAACACACATATTCCGCAAATAAATATATTTTCTTTCTTTCTTTCTTTCAAAAAAAAGGATGAAACCGGTTTTATAGCAAATTTAGTATTTCAGAAAATATATTAAAAATGGGTTGCCTGAAAAAAATCTGAACATTTCTTCTTTATTTCTTAAAATATTTTTTAATCATTAATTGGTGCAATATTGAGATTTTATCCCGACTTAAAGTAGGAATAAAACGAAGTTGCAGGAGTTGGGTTGCCTGTTGTTTATCTTGATTGCCAGATATAAACAGATAATTGTGGATGCTAGTTACTACCACCGCACGGGATCGGATAATAGGAAAAAAAATATAAACATAATATGTGCAGTTTCATTACAATTTTTATTACAATTTAATTGATATATAGGGTCGACTGAAAAAAAATGGATATGTTGAAAACATTTTTTTTAAATAATTAAAAATATTCGGTCCAGGATTTTTTTAGGCAACCCATTTTTAACATATTTTCGGATATACTAAATTTGCTATAAAACCGGTTTCATCCTATTATCAGCTCGGTGTAGGTCCACCTAACTTTGGATCTTAGACTATCATGGAAAGGTGTAATGGAGAACAATACAGGTCATAAAATGTACAGCACCAGTGTCGTTAATGCAGTGATATACGAACTTCTTCATAAAAGCTTCCAGACGGCGTAACTTATGAATGAATATTCGATTTCTAAAGGGAGATGGGATATATGACGTGTCACTATGGGTAACATTCAGAAATTATTTTTTAATTATTACTGCCTCGTTGGTCGAGCTGTTAGCGTACACGCCTAACTACGCCGAACAACCGCGAGGCTCGGGTTCGATTCCCGACGGGGGCAGGCATTTGTGTGATGAACATTTAGATGCCTGCATTTCCGGGTCTGCGTGTTTATTAAACTTATTCTGGTATCTATATATGTATTTCTATGTATTAATATCGTCGAATAACACCCATAATACAAGCATATAATTTGCTTACTTTGGGGTTAGATTCAATTTGTGTAACTTGTCCAGAGATATTTATATTTATTTATAATATTTATTATGTGAGGTATTTAGGAAATAGGTATGGAATATTAATAATGTTTAATATAGACAAGGTGTAACGAATATAATCTATTATAAGGAATTAAATCTTACAATTTGAAAATAACGTAAAACGAAAAGCGGGGCATAAACTATGGTGGTAGTTTTGTTGCGTACTCCATAAACTAATTTTAAGTTATTGCTGTCTTCTTTCAATGAAAGTAACAGAAAGAGTCAAAACACTTTTATTGCTGACAAATTAAATCTTACACGTCAGTTCTATAGACGTTTAATTTTATGACTCGGAAAACGTTGATTAAAAACATTACAATTTGACATGTTCGGACTAATCTGACATGTCTAAAACGTTCCATCTCTTTTGTTTCTGTTTCATTTGAAAAAGATAGCATACATCTAAAATAAATTTTAGTTTGTGAACAGTAGAATTATCACAAATGTCATTTTAGTTGACATTAAGAGGTTGTGGAAAATTCTTGAGATTATAACACTGATGTCCTTCCGCTTTTGCTCGGGACCCGGAATTTGTTAAACGCATAATAATCAATGAATATAACAACAAATTCTTAATTTATTTTAAATCTTTAATCAACATTATTTTCGGTGGTAATTTTGTTACGAGTTAGACGTTAACTCAGTGTTAAATGCTTAAACCAGGAACGTGCAAGTGGCCCTAAGCAATAGAAATTGTTTATTTTCAATTTTCTAACACAAATATTATTGCCCGGGATTGTATATGTAACTGGTTGGCGATAGGCTTGCCAACTATCACATTTTGGGATTATTTGTGTCTTTAGTGTCTTCACTCGACTCTGTGGTCTAACGGTTCAGTTGTTGGACTTGACTGCATGAGGTCCCGGGTTCGAATCCCGGGTCTTGCAACAAAAAGAAGATTGGGTTCCTCCAATCTTACATATATAAAAATCTTATGTCACGATGAGTGTTGCCAATTAACTCCAGAACTACTAAAGCGATTTCAATAAAATTTACACACCGTGTGCAGTTTAACCTAACATAAAAGATAGGATAGCTTACATCACAATAAGTCGCGGGACATTGTGGGACTTAGTGTCTTCGGCTAGTCGTGGGTACCCTGGTTGTGCCTCTGCCTACCTCTTCGGGGATATGGGCGTGAAGACATTTTTTTTTCTTTAAGTTCTCAAGTTTTTTTAGAAAATTCAGGTGTTTTGGGACAAGCCGAGCGACAACATGTATCATACCCAAATGTTTTTTTTTTTTTGACATTGGAAGGCAAACAAGCAGACGGATTTCCTGATGGTAAAAAGTTCCCGCCGCCTAGAGACACCAAAGGTGATTATGGTGCGTTGCCAACCTGAAGCCGGGATGGTAGGCCTCGAGGAAAAGTAGGTTTACCGGCTACCTTACCCTCTGAACCGGAACACGTCATGACGTTATGGCGGCAGGAATAGGTAAGGCGGTGGTACCAATCCGGGTGAGTCGCTGCGAAATTCTACCACCTAGTCAGAGATCACGGTGCTAGTGGCGGCAAGCCTATGCTCGCCTTTTACGAGCTGCCTGGCAGGAAGGCAGATGGTCTATTCTACAAAGACCAACCAACCAAGGAAAATGTAGATGTTGTGATATTATTATGATCAAAGCGACATACTACACAGTGCATTTCATGTTATGCACGGACGTATCAAGCCAACTACCCAGTGCATTACATGTAATGCATGGACCGTTAAAGGGACCATGAACAAAAAATCCATTCCCGATACTTTTTCTAATTAATGTTTATCTGTCCATATTGAATCCATTATTTAAAAAAAACGTTTCCCTCATTATTTATTTGCCATTTTCAATGTAGCTCTGTGAATATTGCAAATTATGCAGCAGGAAATTTATGGCGCTATCATCCGTCATATTACGCTCATTAGCCAGGAGATAGTCTATAAATCCGTTGGTATTTCGTGCTATTACCATGTTTAGATGGCAACATTGATACATGTGGGAAATTATTCAATGCAACGTCCATTTCAATAAAACAATAAATGAAATGTATTGAAATGAATCATATTTTAGCGTTTAGTGTTACATCTATGAAAATGTGACAAATTATAACTATCTCTCTCGGTCTCGCGGATTCTCTCAGTCTAATTAAATGGATAGTATGTATATAAAGACGTGTATATTATTGTATTTTCTTTCTGAGTCTGTATAATATGACGATATAAGGGTACGATATAATACTTACGTTAATGAAAAAAAAGATTTTATTTGAATTGATTTGGATTTGGAAAAATTGACTTGGTTAGGATGGAAATTCTGCAGAGGCTCTGCTACAAAGCTTGCCCTGCGTCGCTAATTGCTTTTTCTTAGAGGGTTGGTGCCACCTCTTCTTGGGTTGGCTTGTTGTTAATGTACAGTAAGGCAAAATTTCATATTCTAAAGTTATAAACATACATACTTATCTTCACGCTAAGTCCCTTGCGGAGTATGTAGAGAGTTTCCAGTGGTAAATATCGCGATTATTGCAATACCGGTATCAGTGACCCTCGCATTAAACCCGAGCGATGTTGTAGAATGTCAACCTAGGTCGATTGTGGAATAAAACAATAGACAACAGTGGCCTGTAGACACCACAGATAAAGTAATTAGAGACAATTAGAACTAAATTGCAAGCTACTTTTTTTTTAATTGCAAGCTACGATTTGGGTAATTCTAATTTTAATTGATTTCTGGATGTCCAAGGAAAATTTAAAGTTAATTTTAAAAAACTGCAGGGAGAAATAGTATATAATAACAGAAAAAACAACATTAATTTTCCCACACTGAACGGGTGGAACGAAGTTCGCCGGTATAGCTAGTCGGAAATAAAGTGTCAATTATTTACACTGAAACCTAATCTTTCCTCTTTAAAGGAAAACCAAATTACAAGCCGGATTCGATTACTATTCATTGTTCTGTTACCGTCTTTGTAACTAATGATAATGAAGGCAATGAATCTTCTTCCTTGCAAAATAAATTTTCTACAAGTTCCGCTTTCGAGTCCCAATAAATACCTATTCATTTTATTTTAATGTTTAGGGACGGTATTAACTAATCTAGATTTTGACAGTGCGCTTTTCTAAGTGCTGGAAAGGCCATAAATAAATAAATATATCTGTATAAGTTACACAAATTGAATAAATTTAAACCCCAAAGTAAGCAAATTACATGCTTGTGTTATAGGTGTTAACGATTTTAATACATAAAAATACTTAAATAGATACAGGAATAAATTTAATAAGCACACAGACCCGGAAATGCAGACATCTAAATGTTCATCACACAAATGCCTGCCCCGTTGGGAATCAAACCCGAGCCTCGCGGTTGGTCGGCGTAGTTAGGCGTGTACGCTAACCACTCGACCAACGAGGCGACGCAGCGACGACGTCTTGCCCTTAATCAGAATTAGGCAGTAAAGTCATTAAAGAGAAAAATTGTTAACAGGCATCGCGTCGCTTCTTTTAAAAAAATGTAAGACGACGGAAGGATAAAACCACTATGGTGTCGTCTCATTTAATACTGTGTGTTAGTTTCGCCAGCACCTTATATCTTGAAGCTATGACGTAGCGTAAACAAACCTGCATGAGGTCCCGGGTTCGAATCCCGGGTCGGGCAGCAAAAAGAAAATTGGGTTTTTCCAATTTTCTAATTTAAAAAAGTGTTGCTCGGGATAAGATATGTGCCCGGTTGGCGATAGGCTTACCACCTATCACATTGTGGGACTTAGTATCTTCGGCTAGTCGTGGGCGCCCTGGTTGTGCCTCTGCCTAACAATTCGGGGATATGGGCGTCAAGATACTTTAAAAAATAACATTAGGCTTCTTTCCTAGTAATGGGTGAAATGTTACCTAAACTAATAACTAAAAATAATTTATGAAATTAAATTATCCAATTAATAAGTGATTTTAATCATATGATACAGATAGTATGCGTATTTCACTTTACAAAATACTGGCTGGAAGATTAGATAAATATTTATAACCAAGATTATAAAAGGTATTTCAAATTGAGTACTTTGTTTCCAATCGTTTATTAATTCTGATCCATATCTCATATAAAGTAATAAAGTTAAACTGTGGGTGATATACCTACAAAAATTAATAACTTTTCAAGTGTCCATTGCAAACACATATTGTACCGCCAGCTGTGAAAGCAATAATGTTCTATTTGTTGTGTGTAATAGGAATTCTATTTAGCAGACGATTTCAAACATTTTTAATTGAAATCGCCTTTTGATTTCTAAGATTAAAGTTTGTGTAAAATAATCAACAGTTGCCTCTGTGGTCTAGTGGTTCAGGTGTTGGGCTTGACTGCGTGAGGTCCCGGGTTCGAATCTAGGATCGAATAACAAAAAGAAAAGTTGCATTTTCCAATTTTCTTATAAAAAAAATTTTGCTCGGGATTAGATATGTGCCCGGTTGGCGATAGGCTTAGGCATTGTGTGACTTAGTGTCTTCGGCTAATCGTAGGTGCTCTGGTTGTGCCTCTGTCTAATTCTTCGGGGATATGGGCGTAAAGATACTTTTTTTTCTAATCATCAGTTTCGGAAAAACTATTCCCTCATTTATACAAATTTAAACAAACTGCTTACTAATTACTTACTACAAACTAGCTGTTCCCGCGAACTTCGTTCCCTGTTCACTTTGTATGGGGCAAATTAAAATATTGTTTTCCCAGTTTCCTCACTATCAAACAGGATAAAGTATCCTTTGCACTTCTCCCAGTTCTAAGCAACCTCCCCAACAATTTTGAGCCTAATCGGTTTAGCCGTTCTTGAGATATAAATAGTGTAACTAACACCACTTTCCTTTATAATTATAGATAGGGTTCATTGAAATGGAAACATAAAAAAAATAAATTGCTGTGTATTAAAAAAAGTTCTAAAACTTTTAAAATAAAATTGACATAGCACCTACACAATTTTAGAACTTCCAAAGTTCTAATGACTGTTCAATTAAATAATTAGGTATAAAGTTTGAGTTTCGAATTAATTTTAGAAATTATTATTTGTTGATTATTACCACTTGTACTAAGTTGATAGACGAGATTGTTAATTATTAATTTGGTATGCTCCCTCCTCTTCCGTACAAAATGGTAATTTTAGTTGTTTGTCATTTTGATCACTAGTGTGGTCTAGTGGTCCAGGTGTAGGACTTGACTTCATGAGATCCAAGGTTCGAACCAAACTTGGTTTTTCCTTTCTTGGTTATATGCCCCGTTGGCGATAGTCTTGCCACCCGCATGAAGTCCGGTTCTATGGATGAAAGAGGCTAGTTTTTTTTTAAATATTCATCTTCTATCTTTTTCAGCAACTCGCCCGGATTGGTACCACCGCCTTACCTATTTCTGCCGCCATAACGTCATGACGTGTTCCGGTTCGGAGGGTAAGGTAGCCGGTAAACTTACTTTTGAGGCCTAACATCCCGGCCTCGGTTGGCAACGCACCATTACCACCTTTGGTGTCTCTAGGCGACGTTAATTTCTTACCATTAGGAAATCCGACTGCTTGTTTGCCTTCCAATATCATAAAAAAGGTAAAACAAACGAAAATTTCACTTACAAATGTTTCTCTTATAAAGTAAAAACGAATCATAATTTACTTAAACACTTTTCAAGAGTTTGTGAAGTTTAAATTCGAGACACCATTTTTCATTTCAATCTCTTACAATAGAATTAAGAGTCGTTAAGTCTTTAGTAAAATCCCAATGCTATTTTCAAATAAGACCGGCTAATGAAATAAAACTGTTGGAAGAAAGGGTGATACCGACAGATGAATATAATTAAATTAAGTGTTGGTAGTATCGTTTATTCTAAAACTGACATATAATATTTTTTTTTAGTCAGTTAATAATGTTACAACTAGGAGTCCCTGGCGTAAGCAATAAATAAATATCAATAAAAACACACGCACACATACACACGAATCTTCACGCCAAGTCCCTTACGGGGTAGGCAGAGCAAAATCAAGCAAAATATAAATTTTACTAAGTGGTAGAGTTTTGCAGGATTGGTAACACCGCCTTACCTATTCCTGCCACCATAACGTCATGACGTGTTCCGGTTCGGAGGGTAATGTAGCCGGTAAACTTACTTTTGCTCGAGGCCTAACATCCTGACCTCTGGTTGGCAACGCACCATTACCATCTTTGGTGTCTTTAGGCGGCGTGAATTTCTTACCATCAGGGAATCCGTCTGCTTGTTTGCCTTCCTGTAACATAAAAAAAATAAAATTAAACAGTTAATGTTGACAAAAAGCCTGGCGCTTTCACCTGAGAGCCGTTGCACGCAGGTCACTGAACTTGAGCAAGTACTGAGTAGGTAACTAAGTGATTTATTTATTTTAGGTCTAATTTTTTTCGTTTCAGTTAAAAATGTAAAGTCACAATTTAGGCCACTAACGTGAAAAGGCCATATCTGAAACCCAAAAAAAGTTTTAGTGCTGTCAAATTATCGCCCAAATATTGCATTTTTGAGAGCAACTTTCGAAAAATGCGATGTTATAAAATATCTATGATTATCCGGAAGTACTGTCGGAGCTGCGGCTGTGCGTGCGCCTTAAAAAATATGGAGTGTACCCCAGGTATCCACTAATGTATCCCAGTTTATTCGTCCTCGGAATTGTCGGGTACAACCGTCTAAGTGTCAGGCGTTATGTGTCGTTGGCGTGCTAAGTGTTCCGCGTGTTGCGCGGGCAGTTGCACCATCCGGAAGTACTGTCGGAGCTGCGGCTGTGCGTGCCCACCGTGGGCGCACGCCGTCGCCCCCCTACGCTAAGAGTCCCCGCAGCTAGGACTAATTTACTGAAGTTCGCTCCGTTGTCGTGCGCCATCTGTCTTTTAAATTCAATTGCAATAGAAATTGATATTTTTATTTGTAGCCTAGCTAAATTCACAGAACTCGCACAAACCTACATGGAAAGGCAATGTATGAATTATTATTAAACTGTTATTATTTGTATAACTCACAATGTCGTTTTGGGGAAACCTGAAAATATTTTGTAAATTTGTTCTCAATAAATAAATAAATTCTTTACGTAATCAGTTATTATTAGTTACCTTAACAAAATTTAGGTATTATGAACCTTTGGGATATAATTAGGTATTCAGGTTAACTTTTAGTGACGAAGAAGTCCTTGAAATGTTCTTTGAAATTTCTTTGAACACGCAACACTTAAATTAACTTCACCAAAACTTTATAATGGTCATCAAAACTTTTTGAGTACCAAATTGGTTACATTCTTACTCACAAGATGGAGTGAAAGTCTCATACTGAATTGACTTGATTTAAAAAAAATAAACTACTTATTTATTCCTGAAATTTCTTGAAAGGTTTCACAATAAATAATACATATATTTATACTAATATTGTAAATGCCAACGTCTGTCTGTCTTTTGCTCGTTCACGGCTAAACGGAAGAACTAATTTTAATGAAATTTGATGTGCATATAGCTAAATGTACGAGTTCAAACATAGGTATTTTTTTCAAATGTCAACCCCAAAGAGGACTATAGAAAGAAAGTTTGTATAAAAATTGTGGCTATTAATAAATATGAATATTATAAAAATCGCCTGTGTGGTCTAGCGGTTCAGTTGTTGGATTTGACTGCATGAGGTCCTGGGCTCAAATCCCGGGTCGGGCAACAAAAAGAAAATTGGGTTTTTCCAATTTTCTAAAAAAAATGTTGTTCGGGATTGGAAATGTGCCCGGTTGGCGACAGGCTTGCCACCTATCATATTGTGGGACTTAGTGTCTTCGGTTAGTCGTGGGCGCCCTAGTTGTGCCTCTGCCTACCTCTTCGGGGATATGGGCGTGAAGATACTTTTATTTTTAATATTGTGAAAATTGTGTCTATTCTACACTAAAGTAGTCGCGTTCAAACAGCCAGTGGATAATAAATCTTACAAAAAAATCTATTTCTGTTCGTTAGTCTCGCCAAAACTTGAGAACAGCTGGACCGATTTGGCTAATTTTGATTTGATTTGGAAGTCCAAGGAATGTTTAAGATATAAGAAAAAATAGGAAAAACGACATTTTAAGTTGTCCCATACATATGGGTGAAACGAAGTTAAATAAACAACTTATTCCCCTGTATTTGTCTGAACACGTCTAGAATAGACTGTCTGCCTTCCTGCCAGCGGTGGGGGCAGTCATTCCAGATACTAAGCACCAAATGGCTACTAAGATTTTCCCCGTGTTGGTCCGGGCTCCTTTGCAGAATAGACCATCTGCCTTTCTTGCCAGGCAGCTCGTAAAAGGCGAGCATAGGCTTATCATCACTAACACCGTGACATACGACTAGGTGGTAGAGTTTCGCAGCGACTCGCCCGGATTGGTACCACCGCCTTACTTATTCCTGCCGCCATAATGTCATGACGTGTTCCGGTCCGGAGGGCAAGGTAGCCGGTAAACTTACTTTTGCTCGAGGCCTAACATCATGACCTCAGGTTGGCAACGCACCATTACCATCTTTGATGTCTCTAGGCGGCGTGAATTTCTTACCATCAGGAAATCCGTCTGCTTGTTTGCCCTCCTATAACATAAAAAAAATAAGTATGCGATAATATGACAACTCAGAAGATAATTAACAATCTCATAACATTTGCTGTTGTTCAAACTGAAACACAAATCTACCAAAACCTGTGGCAAACTTTCTGTAGTGACACACACTCTACACAGGTAGGCAGAGGTACAACCAGGGCACTCAAGACTAGCCAAAGACACTTAGGGGGCAAGCCTATCGCGTAACGGCCATATTATATCCAACCCCGAGCATAGTGGTTTATTAAAAAAAAAGTTACAAACAAATTTCCTTCGAATTTTATCAAAGCCGGGACCTCACACTTCTGTCTACCTCTAGTTTAGAGTCTACCTGCTAGACCACTACACCGAATTACATACTAAATCTTTTGTTTTACTTTTATCATAACGATCATCAAATGGCCTTCAAGTAGTCATTAGAATATAGTGTTTATGAGGTCAGTAATCGATATTCCACAGCACAAGTTTATTGAAATTGTAGATTTGTCATTAGTATTCGAATATAAACTAAAGGATGGATTATTCTTAAGTCAGAACTATGTCGTCTATAAACATCAAAGATTTTATTGGTTTTAAGGCATCTTTAGGATAGGACGTTGAGGCTTAAGTTTTGGTATTTTTTTGTCGTACTTGAACCCTTGACCTCTAACTTTTGAAACGTCAAACTTTTAATACCGCTTCTTTCCTATGGGGTTATTTTTTTACTACAAAAGAGATAACCGTAGTATATAAAAAGACTTGTTTCCTTCTACCAATAGGCCTGAGCTCTGAGAAGTACACCTTTTTATTACTTAGTTTAGAAAATAAACTGCGATTGCAATTTTACAAAATTTTAATTTGTTTTTAAAAAATTTTCTTCCATTTTACTTTCTTGGTTACTTTACAAAAATACTTTCTTGGTTAAGAACTATTAATTTAACACTTTTTCGTATTTTTGTGCCGGTCTACATCTTTGGGTTCCAGAAGCGATACCAGATAAGATATTGCTAGTAGCTTAGGTTTAAGTGGTTGATATAAATGTTTAAAGAGAAAAATTGGAGGTAGTAGTAGTAAATAAAAGTAGTTAGTTTAGTTAGTAAAAGTAGTAAACTTTGGATTCCTTTTTACGGATAATGCACGGACGCAGGAGCATAACATTTTGCACACTTATAGTCGGGGCCGGCCCCAGGGGTGGGCGGACCGGGCGGCTGCCCAGGGCGGAAAATTTTTGGGGGCGGCAAACAAATTTTAAAGAGCAAATTTTAAAATATGAATAAAATAATAAAATCATGATATGAATGTGAAGGGTAAAATTTTCTGTATCACATTTTTTACAAAGAACAAGCCTAAGAATATGTACGTTAGTGCAAGCCTCGAGTTGCGATTATAATCCAAGTCCAAACCCTATTAATATTATAAATGCGAAAGTTTGTATGTATGGATGTATGAATGTTTGTTACTCTTTCTCGCAAAAACTACAAAGCCGATTACGATGAAATTTGGAATGTAGGTAGCTGAAGACCCAGAATAACATATAGGCTACTTTTTATCCCGGAGTTCCCGCGGGATTGAGACTTACGCGGGTGGAACCGCGGGGCGCAGCTAGTATAAAATAAATCACTCGGCTTGTATCGAACAACCGTCGCCGACGCCACCGCGCTGCACAGAACAGTGACAGCGTCAAAGCAACAGCGCAGTGGTTAGGAGTGACCTTGACGGACTCCTTTCTTGCCCTCCTCCATTTGTCCCAACAAACAACGTTGTGTTTAGTGTAGAGATAGCAGAATCGCTTCCGATTCCAAGTGAGAATCGATGCCTTCTCAAAAATAATCGATTCTTGAGACTCGATTCCTAATTGCTGGAATTGATCAAGAATCGATTCTGGGTTTTCAATGCTCGATTTTTTTCGGCATAACTTCAAATTTGTGTATACATGCATTTGACACACACAAACAAATATATTGATGATAACGATAAAAGATCACAGATGGTGCACTAAAAAGTTTGGAAACAAGTTGGTCTTGAGAAATGAAGATGGCGTTCTTATCGACAAGATATTAAAATTTATTATGGTCGAATTTCGACCAACGGGCGACCACTAGTACTAATAATTTACATTAAGTAAATTTAAGATAGAAAAGACAAAAAGATTTGAAGAGGTCTTCGATTTGTAGAAGAGGAGAGATAGTGAAATGAAAAATGATTTTTTGGCTTATTTAATTAACATGGGAGTTCCAAGAGAAACCAGAACCTTTAACATGAGTAGGTGTAGATAACGCTTGGGTAGTTACCTGCCGGAATCTATGATACTTTAGCTCTAAAAATGTGTTCCTCTAAGTTACCAATAGAGGCACTGTTCAAAGCTTACATACAAATAATTTACAGAGACGGCAGCAAGTATAGTAAACTTGACAAGCTGTAAACTCATGGTATTAAAAAAAAATTCATGGTAAAGATACTGAATATAAAATTACGCCCAGATAAATTAGCACAAGAAGTAAAAGGTATAGGCATATTGTTATATTTTAAACTAGTAGCCTAACATTGTTGCTTAGTAACGGAATACCGACTATTAGTGTTATACCTACCGATTTTTTTTTGACTTTAGTTACTTATACCTACCGATTTTTTTTTTTGAAAATTGGTAAGAAATTATACAAAGTAAGTCATGTTTATTCCCCGCGTTGGTCCAGGCTCCTTTGCAGAATAGACCACATACCTTCCTGCCAGGTGGTGGACACCTAAGAGGTGAGCATGGGCTTACCGTCACTAACACCGTGACATTTGACTAGGTGGTAGAGTTTCTCATTGACTCGCCCGGATTGATACCACCGCCTAAACTATTGCTGCCGCTATAACATCAGTACTTGCCGTTGACGTGTTCCGGTGCGGAGGATAAGGTAGCCGGTAACCTTACGTATGCGAGACGTGAAATCCCGGTCTAAGGTTGGCAATGCATCATTACCATATTTGGTCTCTCACATGAGACCAAATCATGAGGTGGCACGATTTTCTCACCATCATGAAATACGTCTGCTTGTTTGCCTTACAATTTGATATAAAAAAATACGGTAAATATGGCAAAGTTCAAAGAAATATGTTTTTAAGTATTTAGTTACACTTCAATAAAATCTTCTATAATTGTCGAACTGAAATATGTTACATTGGCATAAAGAAATTGTATACAGAAAGAAACACAGAATTGAAGTAAATCCTCTTTATTGGTGTCTTATTTTTTCAGTGTTGCCAATAGAATAACAACTTTGAATATCTGAACTAAAAATATATGTTAATTCAGGATTCGTAGTCTGCACGAGTCCCAATAAAATGTCAAAGAAATAAGTAGTACCTATTTTCTTTGACATCTTATATCTCGCATTACTACTGAATGCGAAAAATAAATTACTATTTTTTTTTATCAATGGCTAAAACTTGAACTAGTTTACGCGCGCAGCAAGTCCTCTATGCTGTCCCCGGTCTGCTGAGTAAAATAGACTATATGCCTCTCTTCTCTTAGATAGGTAAATACATACAAACTTACAAACAAAACCACTGGTGGTACAGTGCTGTGCAGTAACTTGCACAAGCAGAGATCCACCGCCTTGCCTATTAATGACGCCATGATGACTCTCATGTTCCGATTTGGAGGATATAGGGAAGCCCGGCATTAGTGCAGCGACGCACCTGTAATATCTATGGTGTCTATAGGCCACGGTCGTCTCTTACTATCAGAGGAGGCGTTATTCGCTGACCTCTAGCATAAAAACTTTGCCTATGCAACATTAACCTTCATACATTAATGTTTTTAACAATTTCTATTGGAGTTTAGACGACATCGAGTGAAAAGATGGTCGAAGTATTTTCATAATTATTGACTTTCGTGTTGATATTGAGTGAAATTAGTCAATTTTGGTGGCATTTTGTACAATTTTTTTTACTAAAAGTGCACAAATGAAATAATCATGAAGAAATTAGCGTATCGTGTATTTCCTCGTTGCCGCTGAATCTCGTTACAAGAGCTTGAGTAATGAGGCCACCGCTTTACCCAAGACCCTGACATGACTTATTGAAATGACAACTTATGACTAATTATAATTGAATCCCGATTTTGGTAAATTTGATGCAAATTTCTACTTGACTAATAGCAAAATGCTAACGCGAATGCCAAAACCTACAGAAAGAAAGAAAGAACAATTTCTATGGTACTTGAAATTTTCAATTGAAACTTATTTCGAAGAATAAATACCTACCAAATAACTCATACAAAGCGAGCTTCTACTTATTTGTCGTTAGCATAGCAATGAGGTGGTAGAATACTCATAATGTCGGTTTGGCCGCTATCCTGTTATGGTGTTAAAGTAAACCTACCTCCCAAGCATCAGTTGGTAACGCACCGGTTTACGATAGACAAGTTTAAATTTAATCATCGATTTGAAATGTTTGGTAACAAATAGAGAAGCTGGTTATAAATATAAACAAAAAAGGAAATATTTTCTTGGCCGTATCCCCGAAGAGTTAGGCAGAGGCACTACCAGGACACCCACGACTAGCCGAAGACACTAAGTCCCACAGTGTGATAAGTGGGAAGCCTATCGCCAACAGGGCACATATCTAATCCCGAGCATCAATTTTCATAGTATAAAATTGAACAAAATACGTTATTGTTGCCCGAACCGGGGAACGAACACTGGATTTCATTAAGTCAAATCCTACACCTGGGCCGCTAGACCACAGACGCCATAATGAGTATAAACAATTTACTTAAAACTTAATATATATTATATATATGTTTGACCGCCTCGTTGACCTAACGTACACACTTAACTACACCGAACAATCACGAGACTCAAGTTCGATTTCCAGCGGGGGCCGGCATTTGTGTAACGAACATTTAGATGTCTGCATTTTCCGGTTCTAGGCATTTGTGAAATTTTTTCAGGTATCTCCTAATCGCCTCTGTGATCTAGCGGTTCAGTTGCTGGACTTGACTGCATGAGGTCCCGGGTTCGAATCCCGGGTCGGGCAACATAATTAAAATTCGGTTTTTCCGATTTTATAATAAAAAAATGTTGCTCGGGATAGGATTTGTGGCCGGTTGGCGATAGGCTTGCCACCTATCACATTGTGTGACTTAGTATCTTCGGCTAGTCGTGGGTGCCCTGGTTGTGCCTCTGCCTACCTCTTCGGGGATATGGGTGTGAAGATACTTATTATTCAGGTATCTGTGTAAGTAATCATAACACAAGCATATAATTTGCCTACTTTGGAGTTAATTTCAATCTGTGTAACTTGTCCAGGGTTATGTATTTGTTATTTATATTATATATTTAAATAATATATCATGATTATTATCACTACATAGTATAAAACAAAGTCGCTCCCTCTGTCCCTTTGTATGCTTAAATTCTTTGAAATTACGCAACGGATTTTGATGCAACGGACTTTTGAAGTTGTACTTCTTTTGGCGCGTTAGAAAAAATTGTTGAGGGTAAATTATTACGATGGGCGCGCACACCGTCTCGAAAAACCGACATGATGAAGTTAGCTAAAGATAACATTTTAGTTTTTCAATAAAAGATACCAACAAAGTAAAAGTAAGGACATCTACGTATGTTTGCGTGAGAACTGACAACTGTATTCACAATATTTCTTTATTTCTATGGTTAGTGTCATTTTGTCTACAAATGTAAAATAAGGCAAAAGATAATTTTTTTAAAAAAAAAATTTATCTTATTACACCTAAGAAGTATAACTTCTAACGCGTGTATATAAGTACACACACATTTTTTTTTATAAATATAATGATTGAAGAGCAAGATTTATTTATATATTTTATAAACGTAAGAAGCCGGGGCGGGCCGTTAGTTTATGAATAAAATTATTGCACACCTACATGTACAATTTGTTTGTTTTTTTAAATATTTTTGCATAATATCATATTAACAAACATATTCCGAAAATAAATTATTTTCATTTTATTTGATTTCACAGTCGCCTTTGGTAGTAGGTAAAAAATAAGAATAAAGTTAACTTCACATTGTAGAATATTCAGTTTTAGCCAAGACATAACTTAACTGTCTGACCTCCCAACCCTAGTTTATGGAAACTCTCCCGAACTAGAAGGAAGGTGTTTGTGAAATCTCCAACTTCTTGAAATATTTATTCGAAAAGCTTGTTCCGTCGAAGCAGCTTTAAGTGCAGTTTATTCTAACTGCATAAACTAGTCTTGAGCTGCCACTTTGTTCATGTCTTAGTTTACGAGATTTGGTTGTGTGTGTTTATTTTTAACCGACTTTAAAAAAGGTTATGATATGTTCGAGTCCTATATCCTACTAATACTTAAATGAGAAAGTTTATGAGAATGGATAGATTTTTGTTCTTTTACACACAAGCTACTAAACGGATTTCGGCGAAACTTTAAAGGAATTTAGTTTATGCATCATATTAACACATATGCTGCAATTTACAAAAAAAAAGGATGTTTCTTTTATGATATTGGAAGGCAAACAAGCAGACGGATTTCCTAATGGTGAGAAATCCGTGCCGCCTAGAGACACCAAAGGTACTTTAGCTCGAGGCCTAGCTAACTCTAACTAAAATTAAAAAAAAGTGGCATAACAACGTCTGCCGGGTCAGCTAGTGTTCATATAATATTATGACACAAACTAGTCACAACTAAGCTGCAATAATTAATTAATCACTTTGAAAGTTGAATTTGTATACTGAGGCATATTAATTGAAGAAAATACCTACTTAATATAATATTTCAAAGCTCAAGACATGACTTAGTTCAAAATGAAGGATTGCTAAAAAGCTTTTAAGTCTATACTCAAAAGCTTAATTAAATCACTTGTGTTGGTAAAATAGATTAATAGCTATGATTATTAATTCTTTAGTTATAAGTAATAAATTATTCTACTAAATACAAAACCGATTCTCAGAAACTTAAATTCAATTGCAAACTGAGTTTTTTTTATACAAGACGAGGCAAACGAGCAAGTTATATGAAATTCAAACTTATGAAATTCGCCTGTGTTCTAGCGGTTCAGTTGTTGCTTGACTGACTAAGGTTCCAGGTTCGAATCCCGGGTTTTTTTTTATACAAGAGGAGGCAAACGAACAAGTGGGTCACCTGATGGAAAATGATCACCGCCGCCCACATACATCCGCAACACCAGGAGTAGGTATCACAGATGCGTTGCCGACTTATTATTGAAGTTTTAGACAAAGAAATAATACGTGCTTATTACCGACTTCTAAAAACGAGGTTATATGTTCAACTTCTATACTATTATTTTATATACATAAATACATTTTTGATTTAATTGTTAATTGATTTCGCCGTTACTTTAGAACAGATTTCAATTTTTTTTTATTTGAAAGAACGTTAATTCAAATTGTCAATTAGACTAAAAATTGATTGTAAACAAGATTATTTGATTGATACAATAAAAACGATTGATGTATAAATCTATTATTCCCCAGCCAAATCACATCCCTAATCTATGTAGGTACTTAATTTTTGTGAACGTAGGTAAAATTCAAGTTTATTATTCGCCGAGTAATCGCCTAACAAATATATTTATAGTACAACTAATTAAATTATATTAACTCTTTTTACACTTTGTACTTTTTTAAATTGACTTACTTAATCTAAATTTAAGCGAAATTATTAATGAAGTAATAACAACTTTATATAGATATCTTTAAAATACATTCGGATTTCCGAAGCTTGACGAATATAGCCGAAGCGCATAATTTAAATCAGAGGTTCCCAAACTTATTTTATGTACTCGTAAAGCCCACTTGTATAATCAGCTTAAAAGTGGACCGCCCACCTCGTTTTTTTCTTATCAATCACCTCAATAACAGATTTATTTAGCCTGGAGTTTAAAAAAACATTTTTTCAAGATTTATACTTTAAATTATACTTTTATTTTTCCCCGTGTTGGTCCGGGCTCCTTTGTAGAATAGACCATCTGCCTTCCTTGCCAGGCAGCTCGTAAAAGGCGAGCAAAGGCTCACCGTCACTAACACCGTGAATTCTGACTAGGTGGTAGAGTTTCGCAGTGACTCACCCGGATTGGTACCACCGCCTTACCTATTCCTGCCGCCATAACGTCATGACGTGTTCAGAGGGTAAGGTAGCCGGTAAACTTACTTTTGCTCAAGGCCTAACAACCCGGCCCCACGTTGGCAACGCACCATTACCACCTTTGGTGTCTCTAGGCGGCGTGAATTTCTTACCATCAGAAAATCAGTTTGCTTGTTTGTCTTCCAATATCATAAAAAAACCCTCTACCCTCTAGGTTTCCAGCGCCCACAAGAGGGCATTATCGCCCACTTTGGGAAAGGCTGATTTAAATAGTACTACTGTACATTATTTTTTAAATTTCATTTGCGAAAAACAAACGACATACGAATAAGAGAATTCGGGAATTCATGAAATACAAAGGGAGCAATATTTTACCGTGGAGCGTAGTTCCCGTATTAGGTTAAGTGACCCGAGCATCAAGGAAACAGGAAGTGATGGGTTGAATAAATCGAAAGAAAATGAAAAAGTATTTAACCTTTTTTAAGCTTAAGGGACGACAACAAGTTGTTATATTTCGCCATATTTTTCTGTTTATTCGATTAGCGGAAATAATGTATTTAATGAAAATATACTTTAATATCGACGTTGGTCCAGGCCTGTAGTAGTAGTATCTTAACGCCTATATCTTCGAAGAGCTAGGCAGAGGCACAACCAGGGCACCCACGACTAGCCGAAGATACTAAGTCCCATAATGTCAATCGCCAACCGGGCACTATTCCAATCCCGACCAACAATTTTTTTAGTAGAAAATTGGAAAAATCCAATTTTCTTTTTGTTGGCCGACCCGGGATTCGATCCCGAGACCTCATGCAGTCAAGTCCAACACCCGGACCGCTCGATCACAGAGGCGACTGGTCCAGGTCTGCTGAGTAAAATAGAGCATCTGCTTTTATGCCGTGGCAGTTTTTAAGAGGCGTAGGTTAAATAGGTAATTGCCAACAAAACCACTGGTGTTCGAGGGCTTTGCTTACCTCTTATAGAAAAAAATAATTAAGGGTCTAAAGACCTATTGTTATCCTTTTGGATGATAGCTACAAATTAATACACATTTGTACTACTAGATTATTCACACATTAAACGGTAACCATATGAGCAAAAACGATGTATGGAAGCAAACATTTATTTTTAAAACTATGTACATTTATTTTTTAGTTATACTTCTTTTGGCGCGTTAGGAAAAATTGATGAGGGTAAATTTTTACGATGCGCGCGCACACCGTCACGAAAAACCGACATGATGAAGCTATAGATAACATTTTAGTTTTTCAAAAAAAAGGTACCTTAAATATTAAATAAACTTAATTTACTAAATCATGCATTATAATAAAACTTTTAATGTATTAAATACCTTTTTTCTATGATTAGTGTCATTTTGTCTGCAAATGTAAAATAAGGCAAAAGATAAAATTTTTAAAAAGATTTTTATCTTATTACGCCGAAGAAGTATAGCTTCTAACGCGTGTATATAAGTACACACACATTTTTTTTAATATTAATAGTATACATTCTATTATTAACATGTCTGGATAATAAGTAACAACGATTCTTAATCAGTTTAGAAGTCTATTTTCGCAGATACTAAGCTTTAAAAAATACATCAAATAAGACTATGACATGCTAATTTATTACAATCTGTTTATTGCATTGCTATTTATTACAATTATTCTAAGTTAATAGTATGAAGCGCGTCTACGGCTCTTAGTGACTGCCTATACCGACTAGGCATCGACTCTATCAATTTTTAAATTTTTTTTTTATGATATTGGATGGCAAACAAGCTGACGTATTTCCTGATGGTAAGAAATTCACGCCGCCTAGATACCAAAGGTGGTAATGGTGCGTTGCCAACCTGAGGCCAAGATGTTAGGCCTCGAGCAAAAGTAAGTTTACCAGCTACCTTACCCTCCGAACCGCAACACGTCATGACGTTTTGGCGCCAGGAGTAGGTAAGGCGGTGGTACCAATCCGGGCGAGTCGCTGCTGAACTCTACCACCTAGTAAATTTCTACAGAAATAGAGCTCCATTCTTCTAAAACAATGTTGGATAACTAACAAAAGTTACCACATTGTCAATACCGCACCAAAGATGCTCTATTGGATTGGAATCGAGTTTTTCTATTGGGTGACAGTTCTTTAACAGAAATAGATTGAGATTTGAGATTTTTTTGAAGGTGTGGGCAGTGTCATTGGCAGTCTTCAAGTCATTGCCGTCTTCGAACGTCCACATAAGCGGAAGTATGTCTTTAATGTAAACACCATAACCAGGGCACCCACGACTTGCCGAAGACACTAAGTCCCACAATGTAATAGGTGGCAAAGCCTATCGCCCACCGGGCACATTTCCAATCCCGAGCAACACTTTTTTTATTAGAAAATTGGAGAAACACAATTTCATTTTTGTTGCCCGACCCGGGATTCGAACCCGGGACCTCATGCAGTCAAGTCCAACAACTGAACCGCTAGACCACAGAGGCGATCATAAAATAATATAATAAAATAATTATACGTACTACTTTCAAGGTATCTTACTCTCTATTCCTCTTAAGGACAATATATTTAGTTGTCTAATATTAAACAGATTACTATACCGATATCACAGTATTAAGAATTCTACCTACCAGTAGTCCAACTCCTTTGTTCTTGAATTCATGCCGACATTTTATATACCTACTCACGGCAAGTCAGTCAAGGGTCAGGGTTGTCAAATAATAACATTTTAAGATTTAACAAAAAAATGTGAAGTTAATAATGAAACCGATGATGGTCTTGCTGAAATTTCGTCCACAAAATTTACATCCACAGTGGACGAAACGACACCTTTTATTTTATTATTTTTTTCACCGACGATTCGTTCACTATCAAATTATTGAAGTTGTTTAGTACAGTAGATTTAGTAGAACAATATAATAACAAAAAAAAACGTAATATATATTTGTGACAACAGCTACATTGATTTGGCAATACCTACTTGCTATTTTTAATGACAGATATAATAAATTCAAACTAAAGTGATTCGTAATGTATAATTCGCAGTATCTGATATATTTATGAATCCATTATATAGCTTTTTTGCTTCGTACCGCACATAGGAGTGAAATAATTTTCACCATGCTATCCATAAAATATTTGGATTTGTTTTACCCACTTTAACTTTATACTACTTAATTACTATTAAGTGCTAAACTTCATCATATGTGTAAAAAAAATTAATTAAATCTTGAGTAATTGGTGATTTTGATGTATCAATTTATATATATATAAAAGTTTAAAACATATACCTAAATCGCTTTATTTTGTTAAGGCTTTGTATCTGACTGTATAAAAAAAATTTAATGGTGCAGGAATCGACAGTGGAAAACAAAAAATAAATAAAAAGGTGTCGTATCATCCGTTGTGGATGAAAATTTCAGCAAGCCGGATGGCTTATTTACGAATAAAAACGAAACACATCCTGTAAACCATTATAAATTTACAAAACAGCAAGTATTACATTATAATGAAATACACTATAACATATTTTTTAACAAATAACGAGTGCAAACCCTTCTAGATAGAGAGCGCAAACTGTATGGAGTTTGCGCTCACCGACCCTGCCGCTCGCTTCCCGCCCTCCCCCCAGCGTTGCTCTGTGCAAGTACATGAGTCGGCCGACTGTTAGTATTAAGACTGTGCCGATATATCATCTTGCTACACCCCTATTATAAGTAAATACATATATGTTGCCATTCCTTTGAATATCTTAACATTTTACCTCATTCCCTATAACGACTGAGGTTTATTCGGGTGTGTACGATTATAATACAAAGGTTTCTTCTTTGACTGTAATACTAGTATGAATAACTACACACTATTAGGTTTTTATGGGTTTGCTCAGAATCAGTTATTGTATACGTTTATACTTATATAACCAATGTATACGTTTTTACAATAAACTTCCAGAGCATATTAAAGACTTACCATTTAATAAATTTAAAAAATGTATTAAGCTTAAGTTGTATGGTAAGGGTTATTATAAGATTTCAGAATATTTTGAAGAAAAGAATGCTTGGGATTAATTGCTCCTCATACCAATCTCTACAAATTAATTGTAAATGTAATAAACTTTTGTAAATTAGATTTATAAGAAAAAAGACAAGCTCGCTGAGTTTCTTTCGACGGATCTTCTCAGTAAACGGGTAGTTTTTAGAATTATATAGACGCGTTACAAGAATCTTTGTATATATTACGTAATTAAAGCTATTTTGAATTCTACTCACTTTAGCTAATAAGACGTGATTAGTTTCTAAATATTAGAATCGTCGGCACTTGGAATTCCATTGTATACACACTTTTTTGCAGCAAACACTTGTACTTATCCACTATACACTTCATTCAATACCTTTCGTTAACGAGAAAAATAAAAAAAGCGTGTCTAACTATAAGCTTATCGATTGATTAGGGTAAAGACTATACAGGCTCGTTTGTCTTTTATTACTATACAGGGGGGTTAGAATGAACCACCGTCGTCTTGAAACGAACGTTCGTTTCGGGCCGCTTATAAATGTCAAACTCAAAAAGCGTAGAACGTTCGAGCCAAACAAAACGTGACGTCGGCGATAGACATTAGACGTCTGACAATTGACAAATAAAAATTTGATATTGACGTGTTTTAAGTCGTGTCGTCATAGACAAAATTTTGTTTTTCCATACAAATTCGGTCATTACCCTTCGTTTATACGATATCGCTTCAAGTTATGATTGTTCTAGCTTTATAAAAAACGATAACGTTTTGAAACGAAACGCATCGTCCAAGCGAAACGACGCGATCGCGCCGAGACGAAAGTGCACATTCTAACCACCCTGGATGTTCCACAGATATTTCACAAAGAGGCCAGATACTTAAAATATTGTAGAATGATAATTTAGTGAAAAACTAATCGTACCGTATTTTCATGTAAAATATTGTAGATGGATAATTTAGTGAAAAACTAATCGTATCGTATTTTCATATAAAATATTGTAGACAGATAATTTAGTGAAAAACTAATCGTATCGTATTTTCATGTAAAATATTGTAGACGGATAATTTAGTGAGAAACTAATCGCATCGTATTTTCATGTAAAATATTGTAGACGGATAATTTAGTGAAAAACTAATCGTATCGTATTTTCATGTAAAATATTGTAGAGGGATAATTTAGTGAAAAACTAATCGTATCGTATTTTCATATAAAATATTGTAGACAGATAATTTAGTAAAAAACTAATCGTATCGTATTTT
>NJDD01000529.1:0-23717 GCA_002245505.1 Calephelis nemesis
ATAAAACTCCAATTACCTAGGTGGTCGATAAATCGTACTATGCCTGATTAAGGGTCAAGTATCGAGTCATTATGAAAATAAGAAATAAAATAATTATTAAAAATTCAGGTCTTGTTTTTTCCAAAAATTTGTGAAAATGCAAAATAATGACGTTTAATAACTTGTGGTCCTGTAGCATATTTATTTTAAATTAATTCATTTGAAATACACATGTCCACAATTTCCAATGTAAATAGTTATAAAAATCGGTATTAGATTTTGCTGACATATTACAATAAGGGCACGACACTATTTATGAATCGCAAAAAACTTACAATATTGCTAATGTCATTTAGTCTCTGAGATTAAAAAACAGGCTATACATGAAAAATTTGTTTCTCAAAGAAAGTATGCTATCGATGTTTCAAATCATAAATATAAAAAATCTTAAAAAAGTATAAAACCTAGTTGAATATTCTATTTTATTGTATAATATTGGTTCCTGCTAGTAAAAAATTCACGCCGCCTGGAGACACTAACTATATTAATAGTGCGATGCTAACTTGAGGCGGGGGATGTTAGGCCCGGCAAAAGTAAGTTGATCGGCTACCTACCTTATCCTCTGAACCGGAAAACGTCAATAGCAACGTTTGCGCATGTTATGGCTACAAGAATAGGTAAGGCGGTGGTATTTATACACCAGGCAAGTCACTGCAATTTGCAAAACTCTACCACCACGTCAGATGTCACGGTGTTAGTGACAGTTAGTCTGTGCTCGCCTTTTACGAGCTGCCTGGCAGGCAGACAGATTATCAGGTTTGAGCTTATTCAAATTAGCTCGGACATCCACCAGGGAAATTAATTCTCATGTTATAATTATTGTCCCCAAAAAAAATTTTGCTTCTGGCTTTAACTTGTACAGAATAAGTATAATTAATTTTGTATTGAAAATTACTGGCAATGTTACTTTTTCAGTGGAGAAGTCAGTGACGGAGTTGCCACTGATAGAAGTTCAGAGGGAATTAGCACAATATGCTGCGGAGAATGAGGCTCAATACATAGCCAGTGAGAGTGCTCTCAGATGTTTGGTGGAGCTGGACAAACTCTGGCATATCCCTGTCTCTGTTTGTTCAGCCTTCGGACCTGGTAATACAGAAATTTGAAAATTTAAAGCAATAGTGACACTAAATCTGTACCTAAAATATTTTTTTAACAGAATAATTGCTGTTTATTCACACAGGATGCAGAACTTAAAACGAGGGTTTCAATCATATATTATCGGATCCCGCCGATCCGATAATGGTTGCGAACGCGGACCTCTCTCAATTCCAACACAATAAGCAACAGCACACTAAACCGTCGTCTCTGGTCTCGGCGACGAAGATTTTTTTCTTTAAAGCGCGCCCGAAGCCCCTCCCACCTCCAATCGATTCACCTAATAACCAGAACGCAGCACCAAGTCGAGGTTCAGTCTCAATGAAGACAGCCCTTGTTGATGGTCTAATTCATCTAATCATTATTATGTCTCGGGCTGAGAACACGGCTCGCCTAAAAAGTCCAAGTTGTAAAAACCGCTAGTCTAGCAACAAAAATTAGCTATTCCAAAAAAACGAAGGGTATTTAAATTTTTGTCGGTTTGTCTGTTCTGAACGGATTTTTACCAAATTTTGTGTAGTAGTAGTTGCAGCTTACATTATCTTATTCTTCATTTTATTAAAATCTTTCCTCAACATTACTAATCGTGAAAAATCACTTCAAGGTGTGTACGAAGTTGAGGGCAAAAACTCGTGTTGGTCCGGGCTCCTTTGTAGAATATACCATCTGCCTTCCTGTGCCAGGCAGCTCGTAAAAGACGAGCATAGGCTTACCGTCACTAACACCGTGACATCTGACTTGGTGGTAGAGTTTCGCAGCGACTCACCCGGATTGCTACCACCGCCTTACCTATTCCTGCTGCCATTACGTGATGACGTATTCCGGTTTGGAGGGTAAAGTAGCCGGTAAACTTACTTTTGCTCGAGACCTAACACCCCGGCCTTAGGTTGGCAACGCACCATTACCACCTTTGGTGTCTCTAGGCGGCGTGAGTTTCTTTTCATCAGGAAATCCGTCTGCTTGTTTGCCTTCCAATACCATAAAAAAAATTAAGTAGGTATGCGACGAACCTATATCCCGCTACTAGAATAATTTTGTACTTTAATTTATTGGATTATTCCAGTAGCGCCAATCGTCAGAATACATTAACAAATAATGCATGTTATCTTTTTTTTGGGACAGCAAATACAGATAAGAATATTAGAAACCTTTTATACAAGTTAATTGGTGATGATAATTTTTTTTTGTACAAATTGCAAATATTGATATTTATTTTCAGATGGTGAAACCAAAGATATAGTAGTACTGGGAAGTGACTTTTCAATTCAAAAGGAATCAGTTTTGTTACGAACGTACAAAGCATTTAAACATCTTTTGGAAAGTGCTCTTGTACCGTAAGTTGTTTATGTTACTACTGTCTTGTTAAGACTAGCCGTCTGCTGTGGTTTGATCCCCTCTTACACAACATTTGAAGATTGTAGCTTGCCATTATATCTGTCTGTATAAAAAAAACTATGTCCCTATAGTAGGGAAGGCTCTCACTCCATGACTTTAAACTAATTAGATGACTTAATTTTTTTAAGTTATCTAATACTTGTGGCCAAACTAGTACGTCAAGAAAGTGGGACAAGTCAGCATCACAACGCGTTTCTGATGTGCAAACTTGGGCAAATCTTGTTGTTTTGTTCATTTGTCGCTGTATATAACATTGTTTATATTCAACGTTGTTTATATTTAACGTCATCATTAACATATTATTGACATCAGAATTTTAAGATTATGATGAAATTACAGGTTATAGTAATTTGCCGCGGTAAAACGACAAAAAATGGACCTTTCTTTTTAATAATGATTGTTTCTAAGTACACAAACCGTTTTCTTCGACGTGTCAGCCCCACTATTGAATTTACGCACATGTGTATATAGTATGCACGCAATACACACAAAAACATTTCTCTAATTGGACATTCAGTTACTTCAATTTCTTCGTATTTTTTGTGCAAGTAGTTCACATATTATTCGATCGTGAGACAGAGCAGACATCTGGTTACATACGATATGACAGCATTTTTATTAAAAAAGACCAATTTTCGCGAAATATGACACACACACAAAGTTAAAAGTATTAATATTCGCACTAACACATCTGTATAAACTAGCTGTTACCAACGGTTAAATTGAGATGAAAGCTATCCTATCTTTTTTATAAAGGTTTATTCACTCCCATATCCTTGAAGAGGTACACAGAGGCACAATCAGGGCACCCACGACTAGCCGAAGACACTGTGTCCCAACATGTGATAAGCCAACCTGGCACATATCCAATTCCGGGCAACGTAAATTTTATCAGAAAATTCAAAATTTTTTTTTTCTTTTTCTTTTGCCCGACCTGGGCATCGAAGCCGGAACCTCAAGAAGTCAAGTCTGACGTCGGAACGCTAGACCACAGAGGCGGTAATCCTATCTTTTAAGTTGGATCAAACTGTACACAATGTGCAAATTCGAATAAAATCAGTCTAGTATAGTTGGACAAACAACTCAATGCTAACTTACTTATGTTAAGATAAAGTAGTAGGGCGTGTCAGCTAGACTATCTCTACTCGTTGAGTTGTTACAGGTCTCTCCCATTCATTCCGGTTAGTAAGTTAACTCGCTGCGAATTATTAGAATAATTTAAAAATCTGAGTCACTAGATTAGGTGCACTTTTTTTTGTAGGCCTATGGAGAAGCAGAAACTACTTAATAGAAATACAGAAAGTGAGGCAGAAGTACCTGAGAAAAATAGTTTTATGGATGATATGGCCTCTGCCAGTGATGATGAGGACAATTGTCTACAAATAGATGGTTAGTTTTTTATGTATATTGTAGTATTAAAAGGCAATCTAGCCAACGGCTTTCCTGATGTGAAATTCCATGCCTATTAACAGTGTGTTGACAACCTAAAGCTGGAAGATTAATTATTTTATTTATTTGTTCTCATCTTGTGATAAGGCAAATCATCTAACTTGACGATGTAGTGATAAAAACTATTTATATTGTTGAGTGCACATGATGCACTCACATCTCTATGTTAAACAGTAATACTTGAAATATTATAGAGAATATTAGTGGTAATTTTAAGTTATCGCTATATTCTTTCAACGATAGCAATAGAAGGAAACAAAACACAAGGTTTGGAACCGGTACGAAAAGTACAGGTACTGTACCGGTATTTAGCGGTTCTTGCCAATTCGATACCTGGATACAAGTATCTAACAAGTACCGGTACTAATACCTATAAAACCGGTATCCAATTAAGGTACCGTTAAATACAAGTGTGACGTTACCAATTTTCCTTTTTAGGTATTGGTTTTATTTTAATCTTTCATGAAGGAACAGAGATATCTTTGATTAAAGTAAAAATGATAAGTAATGTGTTTTCTAGGACCGGTATTATTGAAACAGTACCGTTATCAGAACCCTTAAACCAACAGTACCGGTACTAAGTCTGATACTGGTATTGCTTCAAGGTCAGTAATAGCGGTGCCTAAAAATACCGATATTTCAAGCCCTGACAAAACACTTTCAGTTCTGTCAGGTTATTTTGTTTATGACATTTTTTAACATATTTTACTATATTCAGATTTTTAATATATTCTGCAGAAAAATGTTGCAATCTGGACTAATCTAACATGTCTAAAATGTTCAATATTTTTCCTTTTTCTTCATTGGAAAAATATAGCTCACACCTTAACTAACTTTAGTTGGTGCTTAGCAGAAGTACTACCCTAATCTATGCTATCAAAAAATATTAAGTTCAACAAATAATTTATTATTGGAAAAAAATAACATAATATACTAATATGTATGTGGTTTTTCTTTAGTGATTAGAGAATTTAATAATACTTTTTATAATCTTAATTTTTCATCTGTCAACTATAGGTATTGTATATGGTTCAGAAAATTATACGAGTAGTAATATGTTGAGTTTTCTTATTTATATTTTTTTAGTAGCTTCAACATTTTAAATCAATTAATGGAACAACTTATATATATTTAAATAAATAAAACCAATATACCATGACTTACATTCATGTTATTTTACTGCATCCTAACACAAATGCGTTGTTGCATTTAAAAGAAAATGCAAACCTCATTTAAAACATGTTCATGTTTTGTTACTGAATAAATATTTCTTGACCATTTTTTTTCAGAGAATCAATGTAACGTTGATTCTGAAAAAGAAGATGAATCTCTCAAGTATTCAGAACGGACTAACACAAAGGAGTCTGCGGTAACCACTGAGAAATCTGTAAAATCTAGATCAAATGGATTGTATACTTGTACCTGCAAAGGTAGGATTTTAAATTCTGTAATTGTTATTAAATATTTTTTAATTGTAAGGAATTATACAAACTAATTTGTTACTACATTCTAACTTCAAATAGATGATTTATTGGTATTAACGTTGGTAAAAAGATTTAGTTATTAATTATCGAGATTGTAATTTTCATGTTATATCAATCCCAGCGAAAATAATTATTTTAAAATTCCAAATTCCGATGTTAATGATTTTATTGTTGTGAGCAAATGTTTACTTGTTAGACAATTAATGTGGCATGCATTGATCTACAGAAACAACATTCGAGAAACCACCTCCACGATCGTTTAAGAAATGGCAGATTAAGGACAAAAATGAAAGTTTAGATGTTATTGTGCATTGTTCACATAAAGTGCGGGTAAGTTTGGCGTCTTTTACGATTTGATTTCAATAAATATGTAAAAAAATCAAAAATGTTATTGAAGGAATATACATGTATAAGTATATAATAAATATATTTTTGAATAATATAATAATAATGAATTTAAATTAGCAAACTAGCTACATAATACAGCAATCTTTGTTTTGTATAAAGCATATGTTTTCTTAAAAAAATATATCTAATTCTATTGAATAACACTTTAAAGTTTATATTACAACGTTAAACAAAATTTAGTTTTCTATATTATATGTCTAAACTCTAAAGTATACCTTCGTTAAAAATGACTTAACAGTTAAATTGTTCTGTGTGTCAGGATGAAGAAGGTGAAGTGATATTAGAGCCGGTGGCGGAGTATCAGCTTGATCTGGGAGCCTCCCTACCTTCCGAAGACCACAAACGAGCATTAGCCCTTGCGCGAACGTTAAAGCCTCATGCCCAACTACTTACTGGTACATATTGTGCATTTTGTGTGAAATGTATTATTGTAGTGTATTTACGGAGTTTTTCAAAAATTGCATTTGGCTCATACTTTGTGACTTAATGCTAACATAGAAGTTATTTTCATCCTACACCTTTTTAATATTACAAAAATATTTAGCGTTTGTCTCGGCAATGAGAAACTGATTGAATAATCAATTCTAATAAAAATGATCGTATAAATTCGTGTTATGAATTTCAAATTCAAATGATATGTTGTTTTTTTATTTGTAATATTGACCGATTTGATGAGCTGAACTAGCTGACCAGGCAGACGTTCTGCAATTTTTTTAATGTAATTTTAATAATATACATATATCACTTAGGGATATGAAAAATAGATCATACGCGATTCTCAGATCTACGGAACATGTAAATAAAATTTTGTTAGAATCGGTAAAGCCGTTTTAGAGGAGTACGGTAACTAACATTGTGAGACGAGAATTTTATACATAAAATACGGTGTATGCTTCAACAGTGAGGATAGACAACGCGAGCGGCGAGATAGTGACGCTAGAGAGAAGTGCGAGCGTGCCCGCGGCGCGGGGTGAGGTGGGGGGAGTGGGGCGCCGCCTGCACGGGGCGCTGGCGCAGCTGCGGGGGCTGCGGCCCGGACACTACGTGCTGCGGCACCAGGTCACTACCACTACTACCTAACACTACACTACCTAACTACACTACATTACCTAACTAACCAATCAACTCATTGACTTACCAAAAGTTAAAAAGTTTGTCACGAGAAAGACTGACAATCCAATGTTGTGTAAAATGTTTGAGAAAACTATACTTAATGAAATGTTGTTATATTTTAACAAATTAGGCTTATTTCATGGTAAACAATATGGTTTTACAAGGGTTGAGGATTGAGTCTATGCTGGTTTGGAATTATTGAAGAAAATCTATGACAACATTCATAGATTTTCTTCGGAGGACCACTTTAATTTCGTTAGCAAGAAAATTTATTTCATTTTTCACTCACTGCAATCTCTTAAAAATTTCCTCCCTATTAAAACAAAAATCACCCTCGTTCAAACTCTTATTTTGCCTACTCTTAGTTATGCTGATTCATGTTTTATCGATGCTACAGAAACTCTTTTAAATAAACTTGAGAAACTCCAAAATTCCTGTATTCGTTTTATCTTTGGTCTTCGCAAATATGACCATATTTCTATGTTTAGAGCAAATCAAATGGCTTCCTATCCGTCTTCGCATGAACTCTCATATACTTTGTCTCCTTTACAATATTTTGTATAATCCATCTGCCCCCTCTTATCTTCGAGAGCGCTTTAATTTTTTACACTCCAGTGAATCACCGTGTCGTTCTAGTCGTAACTCAATACTTCGTTTTCCTGTATCCCACTCCCATTGTTATTCAAATTCCTTTACTTTTCGTTCCGTCAAATTATGGAATTCACTCCCTCTAGAGGTCCGTGATAGCACTTCCCTGCCCATCTTCAAAAAACGGTTGAAAGAGTATTACTTGACACTTGCATAACGATTTGTGATTATCAGGTTTCTTATTTATATTAGTTATATTGTTTTAAAGTATGTCATTATTGAGTTTTTTTTATATTGTTTCTATGTTTAGGTTATTTATTTATTGTGCATGATGCCTCCTACTGTTTCATCACAGATTCTATATTTTAGGGTTGGCTGGAAGAAATCTGTAGACCTAGAGATTAGCCCACCTTTTGTGCATTTCTGTTTATCACTGTCCATATTTTAAGTCATAAATTGTGTACAATAAAGAATTAAATAAATAAAATAAATAATGTTGGGAGGATTCTCAGGATGCCTTTGGTGTATTTTGTGATTTTTCTAAGGCATTCGATTGCGTTAACCACGAAAATTGATCAAGAAACTACGCCGTAATGGAATTAGAAATAAAGCACTCGACCTTCTGATTTATTATTAGAGTGGGAAAATTTAGAAGGTTGAGATTAATGGTATAAAATCGACAGGTGTTGATGCTGCTATGGGTGTGCCTCAGGGCTCCATTCTAGAATCTTTTTTTTGTTTTTTATATTTTACCTTACTACGATACATATGGAATTGTATTGTTCGTGGATGACAATTCACTTTTATAATAAATAAATTTAAATTATCTTTCTTTTTAATGTAAAAAAACTAAATATATTAAATTTTCAATGCCCAATGTAAGGCAAGTAGAAGCCGATGTACAACTTAATGGGAACAAGCTGGACTTTATAGATTAAATAATGTTTTTAGGAATCACTATAGATAAAAAGTTACAATGGTGTCCGCACATTGAAAAATTTGCAATTACACTGAGCTCAGCAGCATATGCGTTAAAAAATCAGACTGATGTTGACACCGCTAGGATTGTTTATTTTAGTTATTTTCATAGCATTATGTCATATTATGTTACTCTTCTCTGATAGAGTTCTGCTAATGTAAATAGTAAGAGTTGCCCTGAGAGAAAAATTCAAAGAATTTAATATTCTTATTGTAACTTCCCAGTATATCTTTGAAAATTTAATATATGTTCAGAAGATTGTGATATATATCGTGTGAATACAAGGAATAAAAATCTTGCTGTGCATGTGTCTCGTCCCCACAGAGCAAGACATTCTTTCTTGGGTCTATTTATTCGCTTTTATAATAAACTTATTATACCATTTATTTCGACGATTATTTATTAATTTAAAAAATGTGTCAATGTCAAATTGTATAAAAAAGGTTACTTACTATACCATTGCTGAATATCTGTCGGATAAGAGTGCTTGGGATTAATTGCTCCTTATACCAATATCTTATTAAAAATTATGTGTGATATATTACTCATGAATTTGTATACAATAAGGAAAAAAACACAATCCTGAGTTGAAAAGCTGAGTTTCTTGTCCGATCTTCTAAGTGTATGGCCGCGTACCGATCCGGTGGTAATTTTTAGTATTGTCGTCACAATTGCCTCTTGTAAGGTGAATCTGAATATAAATATATTTTACCAGTCTATTCTATTCTAATGCGAATGCGAGTGGATCATGGATATAAAAAAATCGGGAGACCTAGTATTACATTCTACGGTCAAATCGCTCAATTTTTATCCGTGGGTGAAGTCAAGAATCTCTGACACCAGCGTGTTGGTTTGAAAAAGAGTTTGAATGCTTTTCGCTTACCCTACAAAACAATGAAGGAAGAGATATCTGGAATATTTACTTACCTATTTTTTTAAACTATTTACACTCGGAATATTCTAATTAATTCTGAAAATGTGAATAATTATGAATGTTAATAAAATACGAATATTCGCATTTGAATTCCCCTTGTTGGTCCGGGCTCCTTTGTACAATATACCATCTGCCTTCCTGTGCCAGGCAGCTCGTAAAAGACGAGCATAGGCTTGCCGTCACTAACACCGTGACATCTGATTAGGTGGTAGAGTTTCGCAGCGACTCACCAGGATTGGTACCACCGCCTTACCTATTTCTGCCGCCATAACGTAATGACATGTTCCGGTTCGGAGGGTAAGGTAGCCGATAAACTTACTTTTGCTCGAGGCCTAACATCCCGGCCTTTGGTTGGCAACACACCATTACCACCTTTGATGTCTCTAGGCGACGGGAACTTTTTACCATCAGGAAACCCGTCTGCTTGTTTGCCTTCCAATGTCATAAAAAAACTCAATGTTATTACTCGTTACATGACTAACTTTAATGTAATATATTTTGTTTAAATTACGCCCAGAGTGATATTTAAAATGACCCATTTGTGTGTTACAATAGCAAAGTCACGGAGCGAACGCCATGTTGTACGTGGCGAAGGGTTCTGCAACAGATTTGGTGCTGAACTTTAACGATATTGTTTTGGAGAACGACGACGCCAAGGACTTGAAAACTGCACCCACTCTAGCACCGATACTGTTACCTATGCACAAGTAAGTTACTTCTTGTATTTGGACTTTTATGCCCTAGACTAGATACTGTTTTTTACATGATAAACCATAGGTTCCACCGACCTCATCCAATGAACGTCTCGTTGTCCGAGAGTTTTGCGAGCAAGCTTGATTCCACCGAGCAACAGCGAGGCTCGGGTTTGATTCCTGACGGGGGTGAGGCATTTGTGCTATGAACATCGCTGTCTATATTTTTGTGTCTGGGTTTTTATCAACTGGGTTTATAACATTTTCTATGTATTAGTAACGTTAACCAACAACAACAACCCATGATACATGCATAAAATTTGCTTACTTTGGGCAAAGCTGGGTATTAACTCGTTAATCCGTTAATTTTTAATTAACGAAGTGAACATTTCGAGTAACGGATTAACTTTTAAGCTTTGGGCAAAGCTGGGTATTAACTCGTTAATCCGTTAATTTTTAATTAACGAAGTTAACATTACGAGTAACGGATTAACTTTTAAGTTAAGTGTAAAAAATGTTAACGGACTCCTTAACTACCGTAAAAATTACCCTAAGACCGTTAATCGTTATGCAGTAAAATTAAAAACCGTTAAATGTAGTACTTACTATTTATCAATGCAAGTAACCGGCCGCGCCGCCGCCGACGATAGAATTGCGTTCGGAGAGGTTCGGGCCGTCTAAATTACACACTCTTTGGAGTTATACCCTTTGTGTTTTTTTTTATCAACCTTTTAACTTCCAGAACGCAAACCAACAGTTCTTATGAGTAGGTATATCATTATCGTGACGACATTATAAAAAATGCAATATTAATCATGTGTTAACGGATTAACGCTTAACGGTAACTTGCGTTTAACCTTTCGAAATGTAAAGGTGCTGATAGACTTGAGCATTAATTAACTTGTGATGAACATTCGTGCGACTGTTACATCACGAAAAAAATAACATTTTAGCGAGCATTCTATCGAGCGTTCTGAAGAGCATTCTAGCGAGCATTGCTTCGAGATTAGAATATTTTTTAACGAGCATCGACTAGAATGCTTAGGAAAATGTTCATTTCAATGTTTGGCTCTATGCTTGGCTTGGCTCGTTGTTCAGTGCGACAAATATAAAAACGAATGCTCGGTGTTCTGTTACAAGTGAATGCTCAAGTCTATTAGCACCTTAACGCTTTAACGTATAACGAAGTTAGCTTTTTTAGTAACTGATTAGCGATAAGCGAAGTTAATTATTTGACTAACGGTGCCCAGCTTTGACTTTGGGTTTATATCTATTTCTGTAATTTATCCAGGGATATTTGTTTAGCGATAGATCTAACCAAGTAATTAACCAATATATCACTTGTGTTTGATTCTACTCATTATATGTGTAAGATTTTTGGTTCACGTACTTGTAAATAACACTCCTATTTTTCACAATATTATTTAACGCTTCATGTTACCCTTAAGCTAGCCTGTTTCGTTTTTAGCGGTAATCAGTAACAATATACTGAAACTGACTGAAATACTGATTTATCATTATTTAGTAGCAAAGCCTTGATGTAAAAAGTGAAACTGGTTGTTTTAAACGGTATATTAGGTGTTAATTGTAATTGTTCGTGTAGGTACCGCAAGATCCTGCCGTGCGCGTTCAGTCCGTTCGAGGTGCGCGTGCCGCCCGCGCCCCGCCCCGCCCTCCGCCAGAAGACCCCACCACAAGCCATCAAGGTACACACCTACACACACACACATGCACACGTTACATACTAGAAATACCTACACAATATATATGTGTGATAACGTGGATTTCGTGGCAAATAAGAAATAACCGGTGGTCGATAAGTTTTTTGTACTTTTCAATTTCTGTTTCCACAAAGTAGCCTTTGGTATGTGATAATATGCCACATGTCACAGAGAAAACGAATTTATGAAGAAAAATGTTATTTAATATTTTATAAAGTGAAAACTTTTTATATAGTTTTATGCGAGTTTTGGTAGGGTAAGTTGTAAGTTCGCGTCACCGACATTCTATAAATTAACGTGTGATTCATATACGTAAAATATCACCAAGTTAAAAATAAGTAATTCTAAACTATAACATATTCTTTCGGCAGTATCAATCAATATTTAGACGAAAATGAGTAACCCGAAAATACTGTTCACAATGCCTACTTTCAAACTTCATCATTAACATATTTGGTCTTTAGGCGAAGTGTATTTCTTTTCAGGAAAACCGTTTTCTAGTTTGCCTTCCTTTAATACAAATAATGTCCTAATACTATAACAGCAACTTCTTTGGTTATATACACGCTTAATATGTAATCATAATATTTTTAGAAGTAGGGTTTACCTGGACATTCGAATATTATTTTCATGATCAGTTCTAATTAGCCATTTATTTGCAACGCTAACAATAACAATAACTAACATTTATGTGAAAGAAGACACTACACACCATGTAATAAATCAAATTCAATTTTCTTCTGTTAAAAAAATAATCAAATATATTCGTGATAGTCAACATTGAACACTAGTAGTTATTATAACAAAAAGGGATTTCTTGTACGGCTGTATTTCATAAATATCCAAGTGGAGATCTCCCATTTACCTTAAATATTTATTGAATGTGGTCGTTTTAACAATAACGTGTAAAGATGACATTATTTCGGCTTGATAGTGAGGTCTATATATTCTTAAATAGATGGATTTAAATTAAAAAACTAAAATGTGTGTTAGTCAAGCAATATATAATTTTGTGAAACTCCTTATCCAAAAATTCGATAATTGACTTGTCTCTTAGTATTGTTAACTCGGCATTACTCTATATTTAAATGTCTACTTCTGTACCTTCGCTACGATTTTAATTGATTTGCATGCAAACTTTACAATGCTTATAAATAATTAATTCAGTATATATCATAACAAATTTAGGCTTATTCCCCTAACCCCCGTTGACAATCCCCGTCAATGGGGATTAGTAAACTTTTATTCGTTAATCCCCGTTAACGACAATTGGAGCTTACGATAGGGATTTATGAACTAAAAAGTTTATTAATCCCCATGAACTAAAACTATGAACTAAAAAGTTCATTAATCCCCATTACGTTAAAAATAAAATACTAATGCAAGAATCAGGTACATTCTGTCTTTGGATAAGAAATCAATGATTGATTATTTTTATAATCAAATCAAATTAAATTAAATTTAAAAACACGTAAAAAAATACCCTCCTTAAAATTTCCAAAAAATTAGAAATCAGAGTCACAAACGTTGCTGTCAACTTTTATATTATTATGGGGATTAGTGGAATAAGCCCAAATTTAGAGCCAGGTTTTTACAGTACTATAGCCTGTTTTTTAATCTCAGAGACTAAATTGACAGATGCAAATGTCAATTTTACTAATAATGGTACCCGTGTTTTCATTGTAGTGCTGTCCTATTATACCGATTTTTTCAAGACCTAAATTAATGTCAATTTTCGATGAATGAAAAACCAAAAGTTCTTTGATACTTCAACCCTAAATTTATTAGCCACTTTAACTAACATCGAAAAAGGTAACATTATTTCTAAGATTCTTTTTTTATTTAAGATATCATACTTCCGAGGTGGTCCCGTTGCCACCAAGTCTAGGTCTGCCAATGAAATCGAATGGAAATCGAGGAAAATACGCGAAACAGCGAGGATACTAATACACTGAAATATTTGTAGTTATAATTGAATTAGCAAATATGTGATTGACAGCTCGTAAGAGGTGAGCAAAGGCGAAACGGGACATTACCAACAATACCTCTGATGGTGGAGTGCTCTACAGCAACTTGTCTGGCTAGGGATCCCTCGCCTGGGTGCTGATTATGTATCCCAGTTGCCAACTCGAAATGGAAAATTGTACATGAAATAGCTGTCAAATGACGTGTTTTATATTTGCAATCTCCAGTGACCAATAGAAATACAATAGAGATAGCAAACACAAGTGGCGATTATGTATCTCAATCAGCACCCTGGCTTCTTCAAGTAACTTCACAGCAATGGAAGGACTATCTAGCCCATGTGATCAAAACCAAAAGTATTTATAAAAGACGAATGAACCAATTCTTTCCAATCTTTTTTGTTGTATTGGTTATTGTCAGGGCAGGAGACAGTTCTTTTAATGAGAAAAACCGAGAAGGTTACAGAGAAAGAGGGAAAAAAACAATACTTAATTTATTTTTTCATCCAAACTATAAGTAGCTGTTAATTTCAAGCGATACGAAGTTCGCCGGGTTGATTAGTTGTAAATATTGATGACGAATTAGATAATTTTGAAAATTTAAGTACCGATTCATTATCTGAATAAAAAATAAAATTGATAATTAAAAATGCAAGTGTTACTTTTTATAATTTTTGTTTTGAAAAAATACAAATAATCACATTTATTAACCTGCGATTAAGAAACATACTAATATTGTATCAGTTCATTGCAAATACACATTTTCTGATTTTCCAGAATAACTTACAAAAATCGTTAATAGATTTTGTTAACATTTTTCGATAATGTTACGACACTATTTATGAATTGCAAAAAACTTACAACATTGATAATGTCAATTTAGTCTCTGAGATTAAAAAACAGGCTATAGTTTACTTATGCCCGGTTCCTATATTTAAAAAACGAGTCGTTTTGATTACTGGTGGTAGTATTTTGTACGCTTAGTAAGATTACTAACAATGGTTGCTCGTTTCCGACTATTGATTCTAAACATTTTTTGAAAATATTGGTAACGCTCCGTTACTTTTGAACAAACTACGAATGGCTTAGCTGACGGATTAATTCGTTGATTATAGGAACCGGGCATTAGAAGACTACACGGATGTTACTTAATCCTAACTCAAAACGCATTCCGCCCTCGAACCGTGTTCTATTTTTAAAATTAACGATTCGTTTTATGTAAACAAAATGGCGGCTACTAAGAAAAAGTGGAGTAATGTTTGTAGAGATATATGAAGCGGAGGATGTGATATAAAATTTAGGCAATAACTTCAATGCCTCGTAGCGGCAGATCAGTGGACGTCTCTTAAATACTGCAAGGAGACCTATGTAACTTGGGCCGCAGTGAACATGTAGCGTGAAAACCACAATACTAGTACGGTCATATGCCACATCTTATCTAAAAACACATTATTCGTAAACACTCACTTTACAAAAAAATATTTTTCATATTTTTTTTCACTATAACGTCTTGCTAATTTTGCTTTAAGCCTTAATAATATTTGAATCATAATTGACGTCAATATGATGGTGGCGGTTGCATATATTGGTGGCGAAGTAACAATTATCAATGCCATTTTGTTTTTTTTAACCCAAACCAAATTACTTTCGTCGCTTTTTTTAATAAACCAAATTGATATGTATTATAACGAAAATTATCTTGGACGGGACATTTGAATAAAGTAACTAGTTTACAGTTAGCAATATAACTCAATCTGATCTTATACATTTATTCGTAAATCTCGAAAAAAAATCCACGTGATAGAATTTACGAAATGAGTGTAATCTTCTTGTTTTTGATTATATAATTTTTAGAATCTTTCATAAATTCGAATCCAGACAAATGAATAAAACTAAAGTGCCTCTTGTAACGTTAATAGGTATAGATCGTTTAATCTGAAACCCCACCCCAGAATCCCATTTACGCGTTGATAATATGCACACAATACACATAAAACACATCCGTGATTGGACATTCAGTTGAATTTCAACGAATTTGTTTTAGATCTTTTAGAAATTGTTCTATCGCGAGATAGAGCAGAGCCCTCACCACTAGTTTACGGCGCCGCAGTTGCTAGCGTTTTCGTATTTTTTTGTATAAGAACTTTGAACAGCGCCTCTTCTGGTAACTAAGAGAACTAAACCAAAAGTGTTATAGATTTCGATACGTGAATTACTGGATGCAATCTTGTAGCACCTTATGGTAAAGGCTCGGACGTCTTGTTTCATACAATATATCGGCATTTTTACAAACATTAAAACAAAAAGCATTGCGGATGTTAGCAGAGGACAGTTGACCGATCTGTACTCATGCGAATTGCAATTTTCAAAAATGTTACACTCATACATATACGATGCTGTTAATATTCGCACTAACACATCTATATAAACTAATCAAGTAGTGGGGCGCTTCATTTCGGCTTAGACAATCTCTACCTATAGTTATTGTTTTCCTGAACGTGTTGATATGTTATAACAAAAAAACAATTATGGGTTTTTGTTTATTTGTTTATGAGAAAGTTAATATCCGAACCGGCTTGAGTAACTTAGGTTATCCTTTAATTAAGGGTGAAACTGCGGGTAACAGATACTTCGCTGTGAAACTAAAGAAAAAATATTAAACTACTAAAAAATCATCATTATCATTTGTTTTCAAAAATAAAGTTGAATTAATAAAAGGGTTACAGTAAAGGAGAACTAAAAATAAGGAAAGAACATCTAAGAGCATCGTAAGGGATTTTTCCGTCACCTTTCCTTTTCTATCACTCAAACCCAGGGCTTGAAATACCGGTATATTTGACCTTGGTGCGATACCGGTATAGGAGGAGTACCGGTACTGTTAGTACCGGTATCTAGCGAATACCGGTATTAATAAAAACCGATATCTAATTAAGGTACCCGTGAAGTACAAGTGCGACGTTGTCAATTTTCGTTTTTATCTATCAGTGTAAGACGTGGGAGCGGCAACCCGCTACGCCGCGACGAGTTGAATTTTCGTGTTCGAAGTTTTAGTTTGTGTATCAACATTTGTAACCGACTTCGGATAAAAGTTGATTACGTTTTTAAATTTTTGGATTGACATGTTACCTGTTTATCAATGCCATGTAGTTCGTGCCTAACCCTGATTATTAGGCTCAGTGTACACTAGACACTAGTCGATAAAGTTCAGGACACACCAATGGTCTTTCATTAGTATCTTGGGAGTGTTCACATCATGGGCAGGGTTAGGTTTCGAGGTCAATCGACTTAGTCTTAGCATAGCTGAAACCTAGATCAAACGACTTAGTCTTAGCATAGCTGAAACCTAGATCAAACGCAGTTAAACAGAGTTCAAACAGGTTTAATGTTTAAATTAGAACTTACTCATGACGTGGTGTTGTAGCCGCCATCTGGTAATCCGTAATCCGTAGTACCGGTTCCAAGCCTTGTTCAAAACTGGCGTTTTCTGGAGCGAGAAAGATAATGGAAATGCGGTCGCATCCCGTACTTTCACTGTCTGTCTTGGTTTCGCAAATGGAAGTTCTAAGCGTAAGATAAGGATAGAGCGACAGAAAAATAAATTCGCCTTGCGATGCCGACAAATGAGGTCCAATCCTAAGAAGTAAGTAGGATATTGTAGGATAGAATAACAACATACGTCTCAACAAGACAATGGATTGTAAACTAAGGAAATTCAGGTTTTAGGAAGTGATTATAAATTAATATTAACTAATTAGTTAAAAATCCTGGAACACTTTCTTTGATAAAAGAATTAAATATACAAAAATGTTTCTTAAAAAGTTGAATATGAAGGGTTGTTTGTAAAATATGTGTTCAATTATTATTTTTACTTATTACATTTTACGAAAAATAACGTACCAAAATTGTATGAAAAACGCTAATTGTACGTCGAAAAAACCGTGGACAGTAGCGGTCTATATTTTTTAACCAAGATTTAAAAAAAATTTCGTTTAAGTACACTTTACCAGTCCATAATTAAAAAAAAATACGTATTTTATGAACCAACCTCTCAGATTACCGATGCTTATAACTGTTGCTTATGTTTTTGTGTGCGTTTGTTTATCTGTTTGTTTGCCGTCATGTGCGTATATTTTTAACAGAAAACATTTTTCCCTACAATAAGTCTCATGTCTATCCAAGGCAGTGAGGAAGATCAATTAGTGTTTATATTTTGTACGTTTGTTTATCTGTTTGTTTGCTATAATATGCGTATGTTTTACACCGAAGAAATTTTTTTCCCTTACATAAGTCTTATGTCTATCCAAGTGAGGAAGATCAATTTTTAAAAAATCTTATAAGTATAATTTCCCTAAATTGGTTGGGTGTTTTAATTTTTTTAATGATTTAAAATTTGATTTTCTGACCTGTAATTTAGATGTGAGATAACTTTAAAGTTTACAATTGGTGGTGTAAATATGTCATGTTGTTGTAACTGATTTTTCTTCTCAGTTGAATGGCAACACACAAGTGTTACCACATGACCTTTGAACGTGCCGTGATATTTGTTTGTTAGTTGGACACGGGCGCAGCGAAAGGCGGCGCGCGTTGCAAGGTCTGGATACGGGAGAAACATCCTAATTTCTTAGTTCCTCGAAGTTTGGCGGTTTGAATAGCACTCTTGGTGATCCTTTGGCGTAATGTATTCAAGACGAGGACTCCACTTGCGAAGTAATAGCGTATCCACGACGGTGGGACAAGCTAGTAATCTGGTATTTAGATATAGATGGGAAACGAAAATATGATATCGCTAAGACGTAAGATTGGAGTCCTATGAATGTTTTACACCTATTTAAAACAATCATGACCTGTAATAATAAAAGGTCACTTCAAAGTGACATGATCATCTTGTGTACTATAGTTAGTACACAATATGAAAATTATTCTATTTGTTGAAGTAAAACTTTCTCTATCAAATATAATTACACGAGTTAAAAAACCTTTTAGTACAACAGAATATTATGGGAATAGTGTATTTAATGTTATCACTAGTTTTTTAGCAGTTAATTTGAGAAAGTTAATACTAGAATAACTCGAAAATCGTCGATATGAAAATGCCAATATTTAATCAAAATTAGACATTATATTATACTTGATAATTCTTTCAAAAATAATTGAATTCAGTAGTATAGAATGTCAATTTTAATTTTCCCTGCTGAAAGAAACTTACTAAAGTGTTGTCGTGTATTGAAAACGTCTTTAATTAAAGAATAATAATAATAAATAGTAGATGACTCGTGTGATTGTTTTTGGTCGAGACTGAGGTTACCACAATTTACATTTGCCTTTTAAAACTATATAGTCAAAATGTTAAGCTATTTTGCTCGCTTGCCTCTTAAATTAAATTCGATATCTTGACAATAATTAGGTAATCCAAAAACGATTCAGATATCAGAGACGGGATAGATGAGTAGCGGAATAAGGATTGTGAAATAAGGCAGAAATGTGAAATAAGGCGGGAATGTAAATTAAGGCAGGAATGCGAAATAAGGCAGGAATATGAAATAAGGCGGGACCGTGAAATAAGACATGAACGCAAAATAAGGCAGGTGAAAAGGCAGGATTTTGGAATGCGTCTCTGCAAATTAAACAGGACTGTAATGTAAGGCTGGATCAATAATAAGCAGGTTAAATAAGACAGGATAGTGAAATAAGACAGAAGAGTAAAAATAAGGATAGTAAAATAAAGCAGGACTGTGGGTTTGGCGGATCATGAAATAAAAGGTTTTTTTGAATAAAATAACAATTCAGGATAAAAATGAGTTATCGGTTATCTTATTTCCTATATCTATTTTGTTATAACTACGATTCACCTGATGGAAAGTAAGGAAGGGATTAAAGATGCAATTATTTTATGCTAAAAAGTTACCTATTCACTCTTTATGAAGTACATATTTAAAGTCTGTCAGTGTAGACCGTTTATCACCAGTATATTTAGGGGTTTTACTGTACTCCTTGTATAACCCCACATATATTTTTAGTTGAGTTTAAAAAAGTTCACGGGAAGCTTATGTCCTGTAGTAGACGGATGAACGCTAGAATGATGATGATGATAATTTAGATTATGATGTATTTTAATTATTTGTGTTTATTTGTTGTTGGGGAAAAATCAATTTTAAAAATTTATGAACTTAATTTTCAGGTTATGTAACTAAAAAAATGTATTCAATATTTAATGTCCAAATATTATATTGTGAAGATCTATGTCCAGCATTAAAGGTTTATGTGGTGAATATTTCTACTCCAATCACAATAATGTAAAACTCAATCTAAATTTTGATATTATTGTCTTTAAATTAACATTTTAATTAATAATATTAGCGCGTGAATTACTTTGATATATTTTTTAATTTATGATATGAAATTATTGCTCTTAAAAATTTATTTGTCTTCAGTAACAAAAACGACGATTATTATCACGTTTAATAAATAACTAAAGCATTAGCTGTTCATTGGGACTGACATGTAAACTAGTTTTTGTAAAAAAAAACAACTTTTAAATACTTAGCTTCAAACTTGGTTTTTCCTTTTTTTATTTGTGATGATTCATAGATAATTATGCTTATTTATGAAATGAATATTATATCTATAGGCGTCATATAATATTGCTATTTTTAAATAGGATTTAAATAACAATATTAGTTCATTTCAACTAAATACGCAGTTATTGACACTGAAAAACTATATTTAATGAAATGTTAAAAGTTATAAATAAACCAATTTTAGACCAAAGGTATATAATAGTAAAGATAAAATTTGTTATTAGAGCGAAACATTATATTTATTAAATTGGAAATCAATTTTAAATATGATAAAATTGGGGATGATAATTTACTATGTAACACAAACATATATTTTTTTATTTTTAAGTAGATTTCGCGTTTTGAATAAACTGTAGCAAAAAAAACAACTGACAATTCAAAAAAATACAAATTCAGAATTAGAACCAAATAGTCTGCTATCTTACAAAAGAATTTGTTACAGTGGCCGAAGAAGAAGAAAAAAGGCAAGAAGAAAAACTAAAGAAGAATTATTTAGTTGTGTATATAATTGTGATATGTAAATAAATAATATTAAGAAATATTGTTTTTCATTTCCAAGCGACAAATAAAAAAAAAACAAATTTATTAGATAATTTTATTGCACTAAAAAAAATAATATTATTTGTATATGAGTAGCACCTATTCACTAATTGTGGTAATAAATATTTGTTTTTAATTCTAAGCAGCTTCATCAAAGTATCCGTCCAATTGTGTACCAATCTGAAAATAAATTTGTATCATTTAATGACATTCAAATAGTCCAGAAATATATACAATTTTTGAAAAAATAAGTAATGGCTACCTAGATTTGACTATATTTTCTAGAGTCTATTTTGGACTAAGTCTGGACCCTAAACTTAGACGTTGATCAGTGACATTGTTCCGGCTCTCTGGAAGACTCCTTATTAGTACATTAGTAGTTTTATGAATTCTATGTCTTTAAATGCAAAAGACACACAGAAAGTAATAAATAAGCGCACACACTTGTCCAACAACAGTTCTGAGCTAACACCTCCGATAGCGTACCTTACTCAGCCAAGATTAATTGTCAATATTAATAACTTATCTCAGATAGAGTGTGCGCTATTTTAGATCAGTTGTCGCTCTAATAATAACCGCTGTTATTTTCAACAATTAACAAAATATTACTAACAAAACTCTGGAAGAATATTTATCTGTAGATAGTTTATTAATACTGGCCAATGTACCAAATCTAGGATAGCTTATCCTAGGTCCTGTTAGGATACACTTGACATGAATGTCTTGAACTTCATAAATCTAAGGTCTTCGACATATCCATTCTAAATAGTGATCACTAATCAGGTGGTGCTACTTTAGATACTTTATCATTTAGTTAATTAATTTTACAATAAGGACAGTTTATTTATGACAATATACCGGGAGTTTTCACGAGAAAAGATGGTCGTAGTTTTATCGTAATTATTGAACGTCTATATTAAATAAAAATAGTAAATTTTGGTGGCATTTTTTACAATTCTGTCCAGTTAAAGTGCACAATTGAAATAATCATGAAGAAATTAGTGTATTATGTATTTCCTTGTTGCCGCCTAATCTCATTAAATGAACTTGAGTAATGCGGCTACCGCTTTCATGTCTGGGACATGACTTTCTTTAACGACTTATGACTAAGTTTGAATAATTTAAACTCGAATTTGTTAAATCTGTAATTTGATGTAAATTTCAACTTGAGTAATGGCAAATGCTAACGCTAGTGCCAAATTAAATAAAAAAAAAACAATTTTCCAGTAAATGGCTATGTTCATAGTTCATATCTTTCGTCTTTCGTCATCATCTTTTTAAGTCAATTTTCAGTTCATCCGGCCGTTAAGTGCTATGCTTTATGATGCATGCATCGTCTACATCTATGCAATGGCCGACACAAGTCTTCAATATGACTAAATAGTTTCAAATTGGCGCTTTTTATGCGTGTAATATTTGTGCTTTTTATCTCAAAATATTATCTTTTGCTATTTTTATAAAATGCAAGAAATGTTGTTCAATCCGCATGCGTAGCGGTCTCTTTCTAGGGACTGCGCATGCGCCACGTGTCGTGGTTGTTCTGGATTAAACATGAATGATGAATGGGAAAGCACACTGGTATAAACTTTTAGATAAAACAGAGTGGTTGCTTTTTTTATTTCAAGGAATGGGTGCACCCAATCAGTCTTTGTTAAAGCCTATTGAGTATGAGAGACGAAAGAAACGCGTTAGTACCTAAGCCTATTTAGTAGAACTAACTTTCAATAAGATTGTAGTTAGATTGGGATACTTGACATATAGACATCCAAAATTTCAATAAAATTGTTGATAGATTCCCAATCTTGAAATATATACATCCAAAAAAGTGATCATTGCTTTGATCTTTTATTTTGATTGAGTGCAGAGATTTTGATTTGATTGATGATTACTGAGTTATTTTGTTGGTGATAAATATGGGGTACTTAATTTTAACTGGTAATTATTGGAGATAAGATCAAACATTGAATCCTGTTTATTGTCTAAGTGGCTCGGGATAGAATAATGTTTTGTATTAGCTTCCTGTTATTTAAATCACTTCCGGATTTTCAAGTAGCATTCCAGATTCAGAATTGCCGTTGTGACTTGTTTAGGGGCTCTTACTGGGATATCTTAAATAAATATCCCTGGACTAGTCACACAAATTGAATCTAACCCCAAAGTAAGCAAATTATATGCTTGTGTTATGGCTGTTATACAAATACATAGAAATACTTAAATAGATACCAGAATACATTTAATAAACACCCAGAACCGGAAATGCAGACATCTAAATGTTCATCACACAAATGCCTGCCCCCGTCGGGAATCGAACCCGAGCCTCGCGATTCGTCGATGCAGTTAGGCGAATACGCTAGCCACTCGACCAACGAGGTGGTCTATATCTTAATTTTATACACATGTGTTTTAGCACGTTTACCTGTAGAGGGGTGTACTTGACGTATTTATCGGGGTTCTTGGAGAAGGCGAGGTTGGCGCACTGTTCGTAGAAGGCGGAGTACGTGGGCAGCAGCACTTGCTTGTTGTCCCGCTTGAGCCCCTCCCGGAGCTCGGGGTCGGGCACGCTGTACCCGCGCTGCAGCCGGCTCGTCTCCTCCCACTCGCGGTTGAACGACTGCCACACCGCGGGGACACATACACACTTACGGTCATACTCAATAACTTATACAGGGTGGTACAAAATCGCCCGGCTTTACTAACGAGGTTAAATGTTTAATATTTAATTACCCCGGGGGCGGGGG
>NJDD01000529.1:29545-60935 GCA_002245505.1 Calephelis nemesis
TACTCAATATTATTGGTAAAGAGTTCTATTTTCAAAATTTAAACTTATTTTTTTAATATAATGCTTTTAAGTTGCCAGTTTTAAAAACTTTCAGTTTGGCCCTCGTACATGTTTAATTCTTTTTTATGTATAAAAATATTTAAAAAAATAGATGTGTATTTAAATATGATTGTTTGAACAATTATTTAAAAAAATGTAACAAATGCACTTACATGAGTCATTGATAGATCTTCGAGGACCTATCGCTAAGCCGGTAGATTGTTCCAATGTTTGAGAGGCTTTCATCATGATGTTGATCGCGCGTTTTTCTATGCTGTAAAGATTTGTGGGGAACATCTTATATGTTTTGTCTGAATGCAAGAACTTATAATTATCGTTACTATAAGCCGCTAAATAATAACTAAAAGACAATAGACTGGTAAATTTTTTTGAACGGTATCTACAATCTGAAAGTTAAAAGATATTGCAATCAATGATTTTGGTTGCACTTTTTTGTTGTGAATTTTGAGAAAAAACGACTAGGCTGGAGGAGTAATACACATACTTTCACGCTAAGTCTTTTAGGGTTTAGGCAGAGAGTATCGGGGTACCAAATGTCCTCGACCCTTGTAGACCTCCCTATTAATGCTTTTCATACAAAACATTCTGATAGTTTATTTTACACGTATGCGTAATTTTATCTTGTTACGATATAATAATTATATTGCAATTAAAACGAAGCGATTTCTGATTATGCAGTGATTGATTTTAAACATTAGGGTGGGCTTTCAGTCAAAAATATCGAGCAGTAAAGAAAATATCAGATTTTAATCGCCTCTGTGGTATAGCGGTCCAGCGTCGGACTTGACTTCTTGAACCTTTAGTGCTTCAACCTATTCTCTTTAAGGGCATGAGCGTCAAGATACTTGAATGCTATGGATTATTACGCCTCGGGCTATTGTGGTCTTAAGTATAACTAGACAAAAGAATATAAGAAATTGAACTATATTTAATATAATTTCATTAAATTTAAAAAATTAATGCAAAGTGAGTATGGGATCACTTACACTTTTTGTATTTTACTAGTTCTTCTTTGTGTGCTGTCACTTCTATGAAGCATGTTCTTAGATTTCTGAAATCCCATTATTTTCATTAAAGATCTTACATACATGAAAGAACTAACAATAAAATAAAAGTTATCAGGGTTTCCATATCTTTAAAGAATATTGGATGACCAGTGAAAAAAGTACTTTATACAATGTTTTAAAATAAAATTCGAACTAAACAATATATGATAATAATTTATGTTTTAAGAACACTTGAATGTTGTCTAAAAATTAACAATACTATTTTTACGATAAAAGTTTTTCTTAACTAATTAATTATTCCTACCGCCATAGTGACTCGGTCATGGTAGACTTGCACAATAGTCTGATATCAAGGCCGCAGGACAGCGACGCATCTATAACATCTGTGGTGTCTATAAGCTAGGGTTATCTCACACCGTCAAGAGTCTTGTGCTTATTTGCTGACCTGTCACGAAAGAGCCTTTTTTTGTTTATCTGGACTAAAAGAAAAATAGGTATTTTCCAACAAAAATAGGTATTTTCTAACATTTACTTTTGCTAAACATAAAAGTGTCTCTTTTAGTTTTTAAACTATCATGTATTTCATTATTATGCCCGTGTTGATAATTGAGATACAAATCTTGTAGGTTGGAACAAACAACAGAAAGTTACGAAATTTGATTAAGGGTCCATGTATGCTAAAATACGTCAGCAGTATAATGTTTTTTTCATACAAAGCAATCATGGATTTTGCTGACAAAAATAAACAAGATTAACATTAATATGCTTTATAAGACTAGTGTTTCCAAAACACGATTCATTGCACTTTGCTCGATAGAAAAAAATCAAAAAGTTAACCCTTTTCTTAAAGCGAAACCCAACTATTTCAATTATGAAAATATCGACACCAGATTTAACATAAAAATAGATAAGTACTATACCTAAAAGATGAGTGTTTCAATTTTTATACTTTTTTCAAATTACTTTTATAGTGTCTAAAATAGTGATTTGTCGCTTAAGACGTTTACTTTAGAGCGCAATAGTTCATAGTAAGTGGAACGAGGGAAATGCGGCGACTGGCTCTTCTGGCTGACTAAGTATGGGGTCTTAAAATCAGTAGTCATTTCTGAGTTTATCCCGAACATATATCGTTACATGAATTTTATTTAATACTAGCTGACCCGGCAGACGTTATTCTGCTATTTGTGATTTAAGTAAAAAATTGGGATGAGCCACCCTTACCACTTAGGGTTATGAAAAATAGATAGTAGCCGATTCTCAGACCTGCTGATAATGCATATTATATTTGGTGAAAATCGGTAGAGCCGTTTCTGAGGAGTACGGTAAGTAACATTGTGACACGAGAATGTAATATATAAGTTAGATATTACCATCAAAGGAGAAGCAGCCATGGACCGGGAGCGCAGGAAGTCCCGGAAGTGCAACAGCGAGTTGAGCGCGGCGGGCCCGCGGATGGAGAGCAGCGGGCCGGCGGGCGGGCGNNNCGCCGCCGCACGCATCGCCTCCACGCCACCGTTCGTCGTCGACGTGCTGTTGCTCACGCTCACGCTGTCCACGCTTGAATCTACCAGTGTATCGTTATTGTCACTCACCACTGATATTTGGTTATAAAATAAATAAATATACACGGATATATTACAGGAATTGTATCCAACCCCAAGCATAGGTATTAAGTCACTGGACCATATAGTAAAATGAAAAAAATAATCTATTTAATGTTACGATCGCATTAAATTATTATAAAAGTTATCAATTACTGGAGCTGAAGCAAAATGTGTGAACTATGTAAGCTTACCTTCTTCCAAAGCAATCATATCCATAAGAGCTGTAGGGGACAGTGGTCTTGTATTGCGACTTAGTAGATCTTCAAACGCGCTCTCCAATTTTACAACACCTGTATTATACAGCTGGTTCTGGCAAACATAATTAATGAAATATTACTTTTTAGACTAATTATTTCCATACTGATATTACAAATCTGTCTGCCTGGCTGTCTGGTAAGCTTTTACAGGTAAACTGCTGGACCCCAGTGCATATAAGAGCTGCCTTTACAAAAATCAACCCCCAAAAACTATAATGGCCGTAATCTTATACCTTTAAATGAGCAATTCCTGTATATCTTATATATATAAAAATCTTGTGTCACGATGTATGTTGTCAATAAACTCCAAAACTACTGAACCGATTTCTATAAAATTAGAGATAAGATAGGGATAAGATAGTTTTTATCCAGATGTTGGCGGGACGAAGTTCGCTGGGGCAGCTAGTATGTATATAAATATATAATTGGAATCTCGAAATCGGCTCCAACGATTTTCATGAAATTTAGTATGTAGGGGGTTTTGGGGGCGATAAATCGATCTAGCAAGGAATCTTTTTTAGAAAATATCATTTTATTCGTGTTTAAACTGAAAAATATGACTCTTGCTGACATCTATTGGCGAAAAATAATGCTACTTTTTGTGAGCAATAAAGTTGTTCCAGCAGATGGCGTCGTTAATTGACATGAAGTCAATTAGTGTTTGCTAAAAAAAATACCGAGCAAAGCTCGGGCATCCAGTTACTGTAATATTTATACGAACATCACATAGTAGTTAAGAGAAGCTGATGTCCAAAGTAATTATTTTACACTAACGAATTTGCAATTAGTAGCTTGTATTCTATAACCAAATATATATTATCAAAAGGTTTATAACGCCACAGTGTTGTAGCAGTAGCAGTTGTAGCACAATGTTGCCCAGGATTGGATATGTGCTTGGTTGACGATAGGCTTGCCACCTAACACATTGTGGGTCTTATGCCCCGATTGTGCCTCCACCTAATGGGCGTGAAGATACTTTTTTTCAAAAGGTTTAAAATAAACACATCAATAACAATAGCCCTGCAGTAGTCCTCAACACATTAATATAAACTAGTAGAATACTTTCTTAATTATATTAAAATTATTTAATGCATAATAAATTGAAAGTCAAAAGCTCCAAAGTAATTCTATGCAAGATAAAAATATATTTGCATACTTACAATGTTTTCTAATTCCACACTTTGTGGATTATTTTTATTGAAGTAGGTTTGGGCTTCGGAAAGCTTGTTTAGGGCCTAAAAATAAAAACATTTTACAAAAACAATAAATACAAATTTGAAACTAATTAATTGCATTTAGTGTTACGTAATTTTATTTGCCTTTAAATAAATGCAAATATAATAATGTTATAAAAATGCAATGTGTGTACTTTTCAGTTTAGCACAGCTTGGTTTTGTATTGTTAGATTTGTCGTAATAGTTTAAGTGATCTTAGATATATTATTATGTACTAAGGGTAAAATATTTATAAAATATTTTGTTGACCAGATGTATTTTTAAAAAAATTCGAATTTCAGTGTTTAAGTTCACATAATAAGGGAGGTATTTCTGTGTATTACTATTACTGTGCCGTCATAATCAATTCATAGTAGTATTTCTTTTTTAATGCACTTCTTAAATTAACTAAGAAGAGATAACAAATAATTACAGTTTTAACAAATGTAGAAATTAATCATGTATGACTGTACTAGTTCCAACTGATGTGCAAGCACTAATAGCAGTAATTATATAAAAATAGTAGGCAATAGTGGAAAACTAATAATGGAATAAACACACTACGTAGCAAATATGAATTCACTTTCTGCTGTTTGTCCCTATGCTGAGATCTTTAAAACAACTCAATGGATTATGCCGTTTTTTTTTAATGACATAGAAGTTTATCCACCCATGAGAAGCTGGGATGGGCTGTTAATGAAAATATAATTTCCTTAATAGGGGTTCAACCAATTTGTGTAATATATCCAAAATGATTTATTTATGTAGTTTCTGTCACAATATTGTTACATTTTGTCAGGTTCTTCATTTTTATTAATATTAGTTTTTATCTTTAAATATACTTACATCTAAGTATACATTTAATGTATCTGTGGAAGTTGTGTTAGGTCCAGACTGTATAAGTTCAGCTAATTCTCTAGACACCATATAGTAATTAATCACATGATCCAAAGCTGTAACTGTTTTCTCCATATCTGGAATATTGTAAATAAATATATAAACAATGTTATCCTCTCGAGCGCCCAGACGTAAAAATGTCAAAATACCGTTAGGCGCCCGAAGTAAATTTAACGTAAGGACGTAAGTTGGTGGTCAGCGTTTAAATGCCTATTTAGAAGTAAATATGTATGAAAGTACTAGCGCATTTTGTATATAAAATTGACTTTATTTAGTATATGAAATAAACAAAAGTTTGTGTGTATAAATAAAGGTAATTCAAAAGGTCTAATCACAGAATTGTGTAAATTTACGCATGTCATTGTAGAAAAATGCATATAATCACTAATATGAGGCCTTACGGGCACAATAAAAGGTGTATTAATATTACTATTTAGTCATTTTATCAATATAAATAGATATAAAATCATATTTTCATTCAATTTGTCAAAAGAAATCGATTTGAAAAGTAAGTCCTAAAAGTGAAAATATCTTTGAAAGCCATTTATTTTCAAATTCTTTTTTGGCGATAATTATCCACTTATTCTCTACATTTTTTGGTTTATTTGATGTCAAAAATAATAACGAGTGTTTTTTTAAAACAAAACGTGTAATAAAAGTAATCTGATATTTAAAAATCTTAGGGTAAGAAGAAAAAACAGACAAAAATACCAGTACCGAAGATGAGGCTGTAAAAAATAAACCATTCTTTACTTCCACAAGTGGATCAACATTTCAAAATTTACAATAAATATAGAACCATTAAAGCGAAACTATTATGTTTACTGTTCTGCTAGAGTTATTAAAATCAATCGGAAATATTGATGAAATTTCGAGCCGCACTGAGAAATAGGAACAAACAATACATGGAGTCGTCTTTTTTTTTACTTTTAATTAATGTGCATATTATACCAAATTCACTGTAAAGTTTATTTTTATTTTAATTTTTAAGTTTCACTTACATTTAATAATAACATTTTTTTTCTTTCAAAAACATTTTTGTGTATACTTATAGAAAATATTAATAAAGTAAACAAAAAGAAATCAATCAAAGAAACCAAAAAATTAAAAAGTGTAGTATTACTTGACACATTGAGCGTAGACGGTGTTCGATCCAACATTTTCGTGGGAATATCGATTCGATAAAAGTTTTAAATATTTTAGGCGTCTCCACGACTTCTGTGTTCATTGGTATAAATTAGGGGCGTCCCGCCACCACACAGCGGTTGATGGTTACACATCGTTATTATTATTTATTTTTCCGATTTAATTAAATACTAACAATTCCTCTATCTATCACACATTATAGTTAATGAAATTCTCTACCAATTAAAGACAAGTTTAAGTAGAAAGTGTGGCTTATTTAAGAAAAAAAATGAATGGTATTGTAACGGTTTTGTTCGTGTAGGCATACATAGTAATCTAAATACTGGTAACGAGTTCTGTGTAGCAAACTTACAATGAAAATTATCTTACTATTTATTAAGAATAACATTAGCTACTTATCAAAAAGTTTCTTCTTGCAATAGTTAAACCACAACACCATAAAATCACGCCTCAAAGTAACTAACTGCCGAGACCAATATGACATCACCCACTTCAAAGAGTACTCGACTTTTTGAATAAACAAACGTCTAATATATACATGTGTGTCACATAGATCTGTTGTTTGTTTCATTAGCTACAATATTTTATAAATTGGAAAGGGACAAACATTGTTTACAAGCTTCATTTTAATATTTTTTGGAACAACCTGCGTGATCACCATGTAACGGTGGTGGGCGCTTAACGGGGGTAAAAAAATCCACCGTAGAACGGTCGTGGGCGCTTGAGAGGTTATAGAAAGTCACAATTGTTTATTTTATAGAAGAAGGGTTACAGCCAGTTTCCGAAATGCTAATAAATTTTAATTTACGATTTATTTAACAAAAGTTTAACATGACTTTGGTTTAAAAATCTGACTCAAACACATGTTAAACAGCTGTTTAACATATTTTCAGACATGAATTTGGTTTCGAAGCCTAAACTGAACTTGTGTAAAACAGCTGTTATAAAGAGATAAATTGTAAAATAAAATTAATTGGGGTCTCGGAAACTAGATACCTGATGAAAGTAATCACAGCAAATTATAACAATGTTTGAAAATCATAGATTTTCTAAAATTTTTTGAATAATTGGTAGAACTAGAGTATTAAATTTTCAGTGTTAGAATTATACTAGAAGTAATTTTCAAAATCACTGTCCCATAACAAGTGCTACATGAAATTAGACTTTAAGTCTAACTGTAAGATGGTGGTACTCACTGTGATGTATTTGCTGCAGTCTTGCGGTGTCTCCATATAAAGGTAGTACAGCAGTTTCTAACTGTTGTAGCCTTTGCTCACAAGCACCCAATACATTGCACACATCATTAGCCAGAACTGAGCTACGTTTTGCTGCAGCCTTTAACTCTTGGATATTAGTCATTTCCTGAGTACAAGAAACCATATTTGACAAAGCAGATATACAATTTGAGAATGCGGATGGATGGAGGTATGTGAAGAGTCAAAAAAGTTTGTATGGGTATTGTAGTAAAGGGTAATGAATGTGTAGAAAGACAGAAAGGTCTACAAGGATATTGAGATTTGGCGCTCGATAATCTCTGCCTACCTCCAAGGGACTTGGTGTGAAGATATGTATGTACGTATATTTGCATACTGTTATTTTCTATAGCACTTGTAATTTTTTTAATTGAATGGACATTTTCTATAGGGGTTCTAAGATCAATGTCTGTGGCATCTTAACTTTTGAACAAATGGACTGATTTTGGTGCAAAAATTCTTTTGAAATCTGGTGCATCAAGACGGTTCTTAGCTACAGTACATAAAGGTTTTGACAGGGATTATTAAAAATTGAATATGAACCACTTTCATATCAGACTTTTGTTATCTTAGGTATAACTAGGATATATAGTTTGTACACCATTTACCTTTTTTTTAAGTAAGCTGTACCCCTGTTTTAATAACTTTTAATCTACATAACTTAGACAAATTGATGATAACTGTTGTCTGTTATAAGTTTGAGATTGTCATGTATAATGTTGTAGCAAGTTAAGGGTAGGGTAGGTAGTAAGCACCGCTCTCTTATGTAAAGAACCCAAAATCCTAGGCTAATTTAAGCATAATATTGCTATTACAAAGAAATAAATGTGATACTTTGATTTCCATACTTACATTTAGAAAAAAATACTAGGAATTTAGGTTTATCATCCCCATATGTTGATTGGGGCTCCTTTGCAGAATAGACCATCTGCCATTCTGCGTACTACCACCCTTTACCTATTTCTGCTGGTGTCATTCCAGTGCTTGCCATTGAGGTGTATCAGTTGGGAGGATAAGGTAGCCAATATACTTACTTTTGCTCGAGGCCTAAAATCACAGCCTCAAGTTGGCAAATTACCACCTTTGGTGTCTCTAGGTGGCATGGATTTTTTACCATCAGGAAATCCTTGTTTGCCTTCCAACACAAAAAAAGTAATTAAAAAGGCAGGCAACTTTTATGATATGATTATCTATCAAATGATAAAATTATCTCTTGCCATAAAATCTATCTGCTTGATAGTCTTATTCTAAAACTCTCAAAGATTTAATATACTAAAGTCTTTAGATCACCTATTAAATATTTTTTGACCAACATAAGTATAATGTGAGCTACTGAGATTTTCTTTTACTATTCATCGCCATTGTGACCCTAGCATTCTTTCTGAAATTTAAACATAACGGTTGGAAATCCTGGAATTCCTAATTTATTTCTCATAATAGTAATAATAGTAATGGCTTTAGGCAATGACCCTCACAATTATAATTTAGGCAACGCCCATTTTTATGTACCGGAATGCCACAAAAACTACTGAAAACTAAAAAATTTAACTACAGCACAAGTCTGAAGAAGATTTACTCATAAGAGTATTATTGGTTTTGTACGATTTCTGCTGTTTGGCGACAGGAAGATTTTAAATTAATGTAGCAAGGTGCACTTAGCTAGTAATACTTAGTGGGTACTGTAACTGACCTTTTTTAATTTCATCTCAATTTCAAATTTCTTTTCTATCGCGTACATCTTGAAAACTGTACTTCACAAAATAAATTCGTTTCAGATAATACAATGTTAAAATATCTGTTCACTGTTGTGAAAGTTGATATTCGATAATTTCTAAACACTTTTAAAAACACTTATTTCAACATATTTTTTTTGGATATAACTAAAATCTAAAACACAAACATAGCGTACAACCGAATTCTGGACTTTGTACTAAATTATTCTATAAATTTTTTGAAACTGTTTACAATAATTAGGGTACTGTTTAGTGTTTTCAATACAATTTCCAAAGAGTATATAAGTACTACGTAATACAATTTCACTAAATAATAATAAATAATAATAAGATTAGACAGTTGACCACAAAGCAGTAGACTGTTAATCGTTAATTGTCAGTTGTCAGTCTTGTCACTGCTTGTCAATATTAGTGTTGTCAACAGCTAAACTGGCTTTCCACCAGAACCATCTCTTTAACCAAAAGCAAACCACGAACTTATTTTAATCTGACTATTATAAAGTATATTACCGTAGCTACTATACCTACTACTTTTGTATATTTTAAAAGTTGAGAAAAATACTGACCCTCCGGATCGGAACACTACGACATAGTTAGCCGACTGGATTTTAAGGCTGTGGAATACCCGGGACAGTTGCTGCACAGAACTCTAGCACCAGTAGACTTGTTGGTACTGACTTATAGTTTAACTATAGCCTCTTACAAGCTGCCTGACAGAGAGACAGATGCTCTATTATACTTAGCAGATGGACGGAAATGAAATTAATGCAATTGTGAAAAAAATTTACAAACATTTCACTTCCAACTTTCATACTGACACCAAATATTTAATAAATCTAGTGGAAAATAACCAGCAGCGTTGCATGATTTTAGCCAATACTTACCTATTGCCTACCTACCAGATTGTAGTTGACAATAATTGTCAAATTGTGAAAGAGTGAATCGATCTTGTAGATGACACCACGTGCGGTGATATTAAGGAGGCTGTAGATGTAGATTCCAATAAGTAGGTACCTAGGTAGGTACCTTATGAAACGGGTTTCCGAGTGAGAACTAAAATATTGAATACGCGGTTAAAATCTAGTTTCAACTTATTTATTAATCACAAATTCATTTTTATGGTAATCTATTTGATATAAAAAACCTTGTTGCGTTATTCGAAAAGATAAATTATTCAATTTTCTTTAATAGGTTAATTATTAAAGGTCAAAGCCTCATAAAATGATAAATCATGCTGTTAAATACCTATCTGTTTTTTATATGATACCATGATACCATCAGATATTGTACAATGCAAAAGACATATTTGTACTTAATGGCTCAACATTACCAGTTGAACAGATAGGTAGCTAAAACTTTAGTTAGACTATTAACAGCATTAAAAACCTTCTTTAAAACAATCATCAGCTTTCGAGCTACAAACTTTAGATGATAGTAAAGAAAGTATCTTGCTTTCAGAGTTTATAGGTACAAACGAAGAGATTAAGGGTCTTTTATAGACTATTGTATACTCAGTTTGTCAAATTTTAATGTTGGTAATCTTTTAATAAGTAGGTATACTGTAAAAACTAGGTAGGTATTTCATAATCGAGAGACATTGGTTGTCTCACTACAACGATCCTTTAGAACGTTCTGTTTTCCAATAGCTTCAGCTTGTTGCATTGTATCCGGTAAGGAGTCGTCCCCAACATCAGGCATAAGGAAAGTGATCAATCCAGCGAATAACGAAACCAATCCGAATATAATAGGTGGTAGGCCAGACCAATATCTCATCTGAAAAACATGAACAACGTTTCTCATACCAAAAGAAAGATTATAAGAATATAATAAATAGCCTTTGCCCGCAAAATGTGATGATCCTAACTTCAAAATTTACAGTAAACTCACGTCATGTTACATTAGGCAAACAAAATATATGACCTTATGATAGTTAAAACATTTTGAGAGTATTTATTGTACGGGGGTCACGTATTTCGTTTGCTGACTGTACAATCGGTAATTTACACAGGTTTTAGCAAAATCAGTTCAGTCGCTTCAGCTGTGAAATATGTTAATGATGATGATAGATAGTCAGTTAGTCACCTTTCGCTTTATCGCTCTTTTTGTTAAAATATTATATTATATGTTACTACAAGAGCAATACAGTCTCAGCAGTCGACAAAGGAAAGAAAGAGATGGGGACGGGGAAAGAATAATCTAGAAATAAATTAAGTCCTACCTATTGTTATAATCGAATATTTTACCTTTGTAGGTAAACAAGATTGTGCAATAGCTTCAAATCAACCTTATTTTATTTTTATATCCCGTGCTGACCCGGCCTCCTTTCCAGAACAGACAATCTGCTTTCCTCCTAGGTAGCTCGTAAAAACGAGCATAGCCTTACCGTCACTAGCACCGTGACATTTGACTGTCTGGTAAAGTTTTGCAGCAACTCGGATTGGTACCATCGTCTTTTACCTATTCCTTCTGCCATAACGTCAGTGCTTGCCGTTGACGTGTTCCAGTTCAGAGGAAAAGGTAGCCGGTAAATTTAATTTTGCTCGAGGTCTAACGTCCCAGTCTCACGTTGGCGACGCACCATTGCCACCTTTGGTGAATTTAGGCGGCGTAAATTTCTTACCATCACGAAATCCGTCTGCTTATTTGCCTTCCAATAAATAAAAAATAATAAAAATCCATTTTCTTAAGACAGCCATAGATAGCATTAAATTGAAAGAATTAAATGACACTTTCTTGCAAGTATACTTAAGATAATGGTAGCCATAGTAATCCATTGAGATAAATTAGAGTAGAGGTAAATAAGAGGACAGCAAAACAATTTCAACATTTTTTTAAATGTTCAACAAAGATCTCAATAAAAACTTACGAAGAAAATTGGTTAGAACGTCATGTACTAGCAAGGAGGTTTTCAGATAATGCATATTTTCAAAACAAAAAGTATAAATTACTATGAAAAAAGTTCTTTTTTTTATTACTCGCACGTAACTCACACTTGATCACTTTAATTGTTATGGCTTGAACCCAAAGATATTATGATACTGGAGATAAGGACAAACTCATTGACTATCAAGAAAGCTTAATGTGTTTTGATTTTTAAAATGCATGTTTTGAAAATATATTAAAAAACGTTGTTTACCAATAATGGCGTTTGTGGCGCCACTATCGAGCCGATCCTTCCCAACGACGAGCACAAAGCATGCATGGAGTTCCTGCTGTACGTCGGGAACAGCTCCGAGGTGTAAAGGTAAGTTATCGTGAAGTAAAACGTCGACATCAAATTACCCGCCACAAATAACAGAATGGAAAACCATGGCATATCTGAAACAGATATGGTACTTTAGTAGTCACAAAAGCAAGGTCCAAAAACATTTACTTAGCCAAAAGCACATAATATAACAAAAAGTAAGTACTTTCACGACCACATTCCCGAAGCGCTAGGTAGAGACACAACCAGGCCATCCACGACTAGCCGAAGACACTAAGTCCCACACTGTGATAGGTGGCAAGCCTATAGCTAACCGGGCACATATCCAATCCTGAGCAACGCTTTGTTTCATTAGAAAATTGGAAAAACCAAATTCTCTTTTTGTGTTCCCGACCCGGAAGTCGAACCCGGGACCTCATGCAATCAAGTATGGACCGCTAGACCACAGAGGTGAAGGAGAATTATTAAATTGATCTAGATGTAATTAAATTGGAATCATCAATTCATACAAAACTTTCAAACTAAAAAATAAATACCGATATCAACATAGGTAATCTCGCCTATTGTGTCGTGTTTAATTAAATGTTTTGTTATAAATTATAATTTGATGTATGCAAAAGAATTGTTACTATCTTTTATTAATACTATGTCAATATCTAAGTTAGCGTACTTAATAAAGACCTATAAAAAATCAATGAACCCAAACCTATTTGTAATGTAGATAAAAACTATCTTGACCACGTTAGCATCTAAACAAAAAACCGCATCGCAACCGGTCCTTCCGGTCAATCGTTTTCAAGTCAACATCCGACTTATCGGTAACCTCGTGAGCAAAGTGTTTTTCATAATTTTCCTTTCCCAACTTTCACGAGATGATGGGTGATGATAATAATAAGAGGAATGCAAAGGGCGCTCTAACCGACCTATTAGCACGATAGCAGAGTTACTAGTGACACTCCGTGATGATAGACCGGTCCCAGTAGAGTTTAGCAATGCGATTCTCAAGAACTGACTCCGTTGTATTTACATCATTACATTACAGAAACTGCTTCAAAACGATACGTCTATACGGAAGAGCTAGTTGTTGGTTCACACTCAGAAAACATAATGAAAATGCCTGTAAGACGACGTTTGACGTATTCCAAATCCTGCTATCCCTGAAGATACATTTCCGATAGTTATTCGTCATGACAATCTAGGCTGCAATTATAGAAGCAAAACGTAACATAACGTAATGTATTCGTAACCAAGACATAGATGCTGGTGTATTAACATCAGCTCCATAAAGTACCTGACTATATCGGCCATGTAGTTCTTTTCTTTTCCATATGTTTCGAAGATCCTGAGTGTTACCGCCTATTATTGAAGTTATCTTTAACATAGTCCGGTGAAGTTGTAAAACCTCCCGGTTAGCAACATATTATCCATTTAAAAAAAAACAATTATCTTTACATAACGAGAGCGGAGTCAGTTCATTATCCACTGCCACGAATTCACGGAGAATCCCACACTCAACATTATTAAATTATTATGATTTTATATAACATTTTATTATCATGTTATCACATTGCAGAATTATGGGTTACTAGCTTGTACCCATCTTTTAGTAGAATTAAAAATGTCTTGTACCGGGCGTATCCTTCCTTTTGAAATCATTGCTTGTACCTTATATTGTTGTTATTTTCTAACGAATGAGTATTACTATGATTGTCCCAAATAAAATTGATTTCATATAATAGTTATTGTGCGTATTTTCTGTTTAAGATAAAATTAAAACATACCATACTTAAATATTATAGTAATACAATTGGTATTTTCATAATATTACTGATGTACCTGAAGGCATAAAAGGTTGAACTAAACAAAAAAAGGCACCCGCCAAAAAACACGATATTAACGGCTTCTTTCTTTTGAATCTTTTTAAAATGTACATCCACACAAAGGTTGCTGGTATTTCGGGCAAGGCAAGAAATATATAATTAAGGTGCTTGTTGCCTTTTAGAGATACCGAGTTGATTCTCATTCCAAAACTCACAAATGTTGCAGTAGTCCACCAAACGAGGCAGATAAAAAATCTGTTTCTTAGAACTCGTGATTGTAATGTTTGCTTAAGAATCCTGTTACTTCTTTTATCTTCCTTCAGTTCATAGCCCAGATTTTCTAAACTATCTTTATTCAGTGTAATCTTGCTAATTTTTGATGCTTTCTCTAAAACAGCAATAGCAGATTCTTTACGTCCTTTGGTTAAATACCATCTTGGACTTTCATCTAGCAGATACGAATAAACCGTGAATAATAACGCCGGTGTGTATATAACTCTCAAAAACGTCCTTCTATGTGGTACAAACCAAGCTATTAATGCAAACAATACTTTGCCTATAGTAACTCCAAAATGGTTGATTAATACGTACAAAGATCGTTTTTCTGCTGATACAAATTCCAAAGCTGAAAAAAAGCAAATGTAATTAAAAAACTTGAAAACTTTAAAAAATGTTAATTAAAAAAAATTTGGTTGTTTCGGTCATGTGGAAAGAATGACAGATGAAAGATTTACAAAACAGACATACAGAATGTGAATGAATGAAACTCGGGGAGATCTAAGGTGGCATTCCATAATCAAATCACTCGGATTTTTCCGAGAGTGGTATTAAGTTACTCTTCGTTACTTCGAAAGTCCGGGTGTTGGACTTGTCTGTATGAACCCGGGACGGGTTCGAATCCTGTGTCGGCCAACAAAAAGAAAATTGGATTTTTCCAACTTTCTAATTAAAAAAAAATGTTGGTCGAGATTGCAAAATGTGCCCGGTTGACGATAGGCTTAGTGTCTTCGGCTAGTCGTAGGTGCCCTGGTTGTGCCTTTGCTTACCTCTTCGGGGATATGGGCGTGAAGATACTTTTTTTTTACTTCGAAACCAACAGGTTTGTGTTGAGGAAGCTTGGGATCTTGACCTAGGGCGTAGATACTTTCTGCCTACCTCGCAAATTTGCCATGAAGATGTGAGTGAGTACAAGACTTGAGACTATATCTACAGCACTAACTGTCCCCCATATGTAGTTCTGGGGCCACTAAGTAGAATATCGTTATAAGTAATGCAACTGCAGTGGTATAAAAATCTTAGTTGTCTCTGTAAACGTTGTTCTGTTTCATATAACAAAGTGTATAATATCCCGTAAGGCGGCTTTCATAGCTAAGAAACATACGAAAGTTCCACCTCAAGCAACGTGACAGGATATTTAATGAGCGTTTAACATAGAAATTAGATTATTTTTTTAATTTTTTTATGACATTGGTAGGCAAACAAGCAGACAGATTTCCTGATGGTAAGAAATTCACGTCACCTAGTGATACCAAAGGTGGTAATGGCGGGATTGTTAGGCCTCGAGCAAAAGTAAGTTTTTCCGGCTACCTTACCCTCCGAACCGGAACACGTCATGACGTTATGGCGGCAGGAATAGATAAGGCGGTGGTACCAATCCGGGCGAGTCGCTGCGAAACTCTACCACCTAGTCAGATGTCACGGTGTTAGTGACGGTAGGCTTATGCTCGCCTTTTACAAGCTACCTGGCACAGGAAGGCAGACGGTCTATTCTGCAAAGAAGCCCGGACCAACACGGGGAAAAATTATTTTATTATTCGGTAATGTCATTGCCGTATGAAATATTTTAATTTATTATTTGACATATTACACTATAGTAACAGCCTCCCTCATGAAATAAAGCTTATGATCTAAGACGGTACGTTGAAGAACACTCACTAAGCACATATATAGGAGAACACAAATCACCAAGGGCAGCTTCAAGGAACTCCATTGCAATGTAAAAAAGGTACCAATTCGAAAAGCTCTTAAGTATTCCGAAAACTCCTCCTAGAGTGCCAGTTATGACAACGGCAGCTTTTCTTCCAACTCTGAAATGAATCCAATTAAAATACCTACTGTAGATTTTCTATGATTTTCAAGAAAAAAATATTATCTTGGGACAAACAACAACATGTGAAAGTTTAATTCTCTTTAAGTACCTTTTTTATTTTTGACTTTGTTTAATTTTGGTTTTTATGTTTTAAATTTTTTAAAAGCAAACGTGTTAAGAAATGTAACAATAAAATTGGCTTTATGACATATACAAATATACACTAATACTTTTGCAGATGACATGTTTTTATTTCTTGCCATGCATGAAACATCATAGGACTCTCTCTGTACTGCAACAAAATGGATGAAATTTCCAGGAAATCAGGTTAGCTATTCCACCACCGGCCCCGATGCAGCTTTCGGCACGCAATGCAGTTAGACGTTTTTAAGACCAGATTTATAATATTCATTTTTCATAACCTACCTATCCGAAAAAGGGCCGACAAGTAAAAGGCCACACATATATCCGAAACTATGAACAGTCCCAACAGTTGTTCTCTTCCAATCCTGACATGCTAGTCCAAACTAAAACAATGTAAAAAATCAATGTTATGTTACTTGCATTATCTTCTTTGTAAAAGGAAAATGATAGTGGTGATTTTGCTGTTCACATACTAAACTTATTTTAGACTAGCTTCCACCCGCGACTCCGTCCACAAAAATTTTTTTAATCACATATTTGTGTAGGTATTGATCCAGTAACACCCCCTGCTAATTTTTTTTAATATTTTAAATGTCCAGGATTGACCCTTTGGCAGATTTATTATATATATTTGTATATATGTATAGATGCATGCTATCTTTTTTAAATGTAACAAAAACATAAGAGATGGAAGAGTTCACACATATCAGATTAGTCCGTACTTGTCAAATCGCGATGTTTTTAAACAACGCTTTCCTAGTGATAAATTAAACGTTTGTAGAAATGACGTGTATAGAATAATCTGATAGCACTAAAAGTGTTTTGCCTCATTCTATTACTTCCGTTGAAAGAAGATAGCGATAACTTAGAATTAGTTTATTGGGTGCGCAACAAAATTAGCACCATTGTTTATAATTTCGTCGGATTTCGTTGAAACGTGACAAGTTCGAAAAAGCAGGAAATATTAATTATTATTACACATAAACATTACTTAAGAGATAGGCCTACGTGCTTTACCTAATTATTGTATATTTTAACAGTTTTATGATGTTGTCGAAGTCGAAAGTCTTCGACCAGTGTGTGTAACCGGTGATAACGTATGGAACTGAGACTTGGCCGTTAAATGTGGGCCTCTTAAATAAGCTCAGAGTTGCTAAGCGTGCTATGGAGAGAGCTATGCTCGGTATTTCTCTGCGAGGTATGATCCGTAATTCGGTGATCCGCAAAAGAACGAGAATAACAGACATAGTCCAGAAAGTGAGCAAGCTGAAGTGGCAATGGGCAGGCCACATTGCTCGAATAACCGACAACTGCTGGGGAAGAAAGGTTCTAGAGTGGCGGCCCCGCAGCGGAGGACGTGGTGTCGGACGACCTCCCACTCGCTGGTCAAAGTCGCGGGGAGTCGCTACTTACAAGCGGCTGGTGACCTTGACTTGTGACGCTCTTTGGGGGAGGCCTATGTCCAGCGGCGGACGTCCTCCGGCTGATGATGATGATGATGTTGTCGCAGATTACATTACTTAAATATGTCGTGTATTGAGTATGTCGGAGGACACTTTGAGCCGTTTCTGTGACCTTTATTATGAAGACGTTGGTGGTCGTTAAAGTTGTTTAGTTAGGTTAGGTCTTTTATAATTTTGTTGTTCCGCGAATTCAGTAGACAAGTACGTACCTGCATTTTGCTTAGATTAATCTCTAATTTTTCAAAATAGGGTTCAGTGAAAAAAACAATTTTTTTTTTGGTTCTTAAATTTTGCGAATATACTCGTTAGAAGGCCCCATAAACCTTCTTTCAGCCTTACGGATAGTTTTATCACCCTGTATAATACATAGTTTGAAAATTACATCATAAGTTTAACTTTTGCCTGGGTTTCTAAAGTGAGTCTTCTGTACGTTAGTCTGTACTGTCTGTGCCATTGTTAAGATATTTTGTTGTCATAAGTGGCAATTTAGTAACAGATCGAATGGATTTCGATACGCTTGTTCTTAGTATTTTAAAGCGTTGCTTTTATGTTCATGTTTTTGTTTTTCTAACCTTGAAAATAATTATACCTATGTATAGATATTACAAAGTTTTTGACCGAATCGAAAAAGGAGGAGGTTATATGTTATACTAGTTGTTGCTCGTGGCGTTGTTAATGACCCCACAGGAACAAATATCTCATGTGTTAATTTTATGAAAATCGGTTTAGCAGTTTTTACGTGAAGGTGTAACAAACAAACATACAAACTTTCGCAATTGTGATACTAGTAGGTTAGGATGAGTTATATGACTGGCAAAAATTTTGTATACATATGAGGATAATTAACTATTATTATTAATTATTTATTGTGCACAAAAGAAATGATAGAAAATCTTAAGTCTAAAAAAATGTAAGTAACATACATATTATATCTTTTTATATTCTAAATGAGAAATTTAGAATAATGAGAAACTAATAGGCTAGCCTGGCAATTTCGATTGATTTTTAAGAAGATAGCGAAGAAGCAGACTGCTCTTCTGTAAGAGAAAACCATCGTAGACACTAAATGTTACTGGTGTGTCCACACTCCATTGTCTACCGGAGTGCTGAAAGAGCATTGCATTGCCAATCACTGACGCTATACCTACAGGTTCTGTCAATAGAGACACGTTAAATTACAGCGCTCTACCTTAGCAGATACTTTGGTAGATACTAACACAAACATGTCATATAAATGATATACATATTTTCAAAACTTTTAAAGAAAGAAAAAATCAAATCTCAGACAGGAATTGCCTCTGCATTCTTCCATCTCTCGCTGGAAGCTTTTGCCATTTAAGACAATATTACCGAAAAATTCAAATTTTTAATTCCTGTTTTATCTATGCCGTCGATAGTTATGTCCGATAGCTACTATAGCTAGTATTGTTTGTGTAATACTATTAAAATGAGTTTAAAATTGCAGATGAAATTCACATTTTATGACGGTCATAACTTTTGATTCTCTTTTTTTGGAATGACAACTGTTGTGTACGTCATACTGACTTTTACAACGTCACCGGGCTAGGTTTGATTCCCTTATGATTCTGATCATTTTTAAACGACTCCAAAAAAGAGGAGATTATTATTTCGACTGTACATAATATGGACAGTCAAAATAATAATCTCCTCTTTTATGTAATTGTGTCTAATTTTAAGTTTAATAAGCGATTACTCGGCCAATAACCAACTGATTTTGATACTTCTTTCTTAGAAATATAGGTCAAAATTTGTGGTTCCATATTAGTTCTATTATTAAAAGTTCTAGTAGGATATTGATAAAACTTATTTGGGACCATTTAGGAATGATTTGCTATCTTTCGAGTCGGTTTTTGTTTTACTGCACTTACAAAAAAAAACAGATTGTTGTTAATAGACTTATTAAGATTACTTAATGGGTCCCCGAATCTCATTCGGGGACCCATAATTTTAGTTCGCGTGATTAGGCATTTAGTTGTTCATACACAACAAACTTACTTCAGCTACAAAACTGTCTGGCTTATCATAAATCCATTCATTGCAGGTCTCATTTGATTTTAAATTGCAATATACTTGACTGGTGTTCTGAGAAATGCATCTGGAAATGAAAGCATCTAATTTAATACAATTTGATTACGATAAAATCATTTTTGTGTGTTTCTGAATTCTTCAATGTCTGGAATTGTTAACTATAATATAAACTTATTATTAAAAAAATATGTTTTTAACCGATTTCAGACAGGAAGAGAATTGCAATTCATTTAAGATTTTTCGTTATTAAAGAGTTTTAATATTTCTTTGATAGTAATTTAATTCAAATTTAGACCACATTCTAATCCCAAATAAATTTGATTCGATTCGTCAAGTGTTTTTAATTAGGTTTATTATGCATATTTCTTATATAAATTAATGACGTGGCTTTGGAAACGAAATTGGTTTCTTGCAGCTTTACTTGGCTTGAACTTTTTTATTTGATAGATTAAAAAAGATGTCAGTTGAGTGAACGGAGTTCATGGGTGTGTTTCCACCTGTGCGATATGTGCGAGCACTGCTCTATTGGTATCGATTCTATCGATTCTTTGCAAATACATCCCTGGCTACGCATCCTCGGAGATCTCTGGTGGAAACGCAGCCTAAAGCTTAATTTTCACTACGACTCTTTTAATTTTATGTATTTTGGTTAAGCTATTTGGCAGCATTTAGTTAGCACTGATTTTCGACAAAAATATGGCATTCTTCTCAGTTTGAAAACCATGTTTCGTTTCATTTTGGATCAAGTTATTTGGGCACCACAGTTTTACAGCCTTTAGTCGGCACTAATTGAACACTTTTTGAAAAAAAAAAGAGTAACTCTTATCGATTCGAGAGCCATGCTACTGTTAGCTTCATATCGATTTATAGAATTTTCAATTTCGGTCAAGCAATTTAAGCATTAAATTTAATATTGCTTCATTTAGTCAGCGGTAATAGGTGATAATTGGCAAACCTTACTTTTGCTCGAGGCCTAACGTCCCGGCCTCAGGTTGGCAACGCACCATTACCACTTTTGGTGTCTCTAAGCAGCGTTAATTGCTCGCCATCAGGAAATCCGTGTGCTTGTTTGCCTTCCAATATTATAAAAAAAAAGAGAATGCAGGAATTGTTTTATGAATACTTAGCTCGTGTACTGTAACTATACAAAGTGCCCCCAAAACTTTCTAATTTTACTCTTTAGATGCATCAAATTCAATAATTATTAATAAACTGCTTGCATCTTCTTTCTGAATCCAGCTACAACTCCGTCCTTGAGTTTTGCCTTACGAATAGTATATCAATCCGGATTCATTTTTAAATAAATAAACAATGTAATTACCTGTATTTTACTTCTTCGAATGCAAAAATATAATTTAAAGTATGTAAACAATTAGTCATGTAGCAAATAGCTACCAACAACGTTAACCGCAAGTGGTATCTCTGATTCAATCGAAACTTATTCAAAATCTGATCTAAATTCACTGTATCACTCATTTTAATTTAAAATACACAATTAATAACTTTCAGGTAAGATGAAGAAAAAAATTAAAATAGATTTTCTAAACAAATTCTCGTTTAAAAAATATGTAACAAAAAGCATATCTTTATTACAAAAAAAATTGCACGCCGTATGCTTATAGACTGAAAATAACCACTCGGCGACGATCTGTCGCGTTATGAAAATACATTGAAAATGTTTTATTGTTTATATACAAATTTACCACCTTTTACCATAAGTCATAAAATAACTATGTTTGTACATTGATGATTCAGTGCTGGGACGCTTCTGATCTCAAAACATTTTTATTTCAAACTAAGATTTCTACACCTATTTTCTACACCAATGGTTTGTGGTTGATAATACTAGGCCGATTTTCATCATGGGTTAGATTTTAAGTTGTCAAATTCGCAATAAAAAGAGATTTCATTTCATAAATCGAACTGGAGTCTCGTGGTTGTTTGCAAGTAAGGCGTGTACTCTGACCATGAAGCTATAGAGTGCTACTGAAGGTTACATTCATAACAAAGGACTGATGTAATTTTCAAATAATGCTGACTCTCTATTCCCTAATGTACCGGCCTAAACGTAGACATAACTTTTCTCTCTTCAACCCAACTGAACGACTCTCACGCAATTCGTTGACAGATTTTCCTCTACGAATGTTCACCGTCAGAACGATTATTTCAAGGGCGAACAGAGCGATGATAGAATCTTTCACCAAAGACGAATATATCGATAATGCTTATTTTATTAAGGCTTAGTTCCACACCAGGTACTAGTAACTAAAATTAACGATTCAATGTTTTAAAAGGTTAAGTGATAAACAAACGAAAATAAGTTTCATTAGCAATGAACTACTCAAAATGTTTCTTAAAAAATCAGATAGCCAACATATGATCGGTGATATGCAAAAATGAAAAATGGATTGAAAAGTGATTATAGAAACAAATAAGCTGAATAAAACAAATTACATTTTTTATTTTATGTATACAAATTTACACTCAGCCATTTAAGCATAGATTATAGCTACCTACTTATGTATATAAGTTTTTGTGTCAATATCATATTTTTTAACAAGACGTGCTGAGCAATCCTCTTTCGACATTTTAATCGTTTTCTTTTTAGCTTTGGTTTTAAGGAACTGATAAGTTTGATATGCACTCCATATGCTTTTGTTCCTTCTGGAAATCTATTACTGTCTTAAAAATCTTTCATTTTCGCAAGCGTCATAATGCCATCTGTTGTGTCTCAACTCGATCGCGTTTTGAGACACACTGTTATAACATTTTGCGACACCTATGACTTGGTTCATATGCTTTGGTTCAAATAAGAAAAAAACTGTTCATTTCAGTACTCCAGAAAAACCATTTTAATAGCATTGCTCCTAGTCTAAAATTGGTGAGGATTTTTGGGGGACATAGATCAATATTTAAATTTAGTAGTGTGTGCCTTTTCAATATTTCTAATAATATTTCGTAGCATTTTACAATCCACTTCGGAATCACGACATACCCTTCTAAAAACTAACTATTACACTCGATTGGTCAAGTAATCTCGTAATAAATATACAAAAATCGTATATTCGAATCAATAAAAAAAGGGCCATGTCAAATCGCCTGTATGTTTTTGCATTTTTTATTTACTTGTTACGCAATTATCAGGCCAATAAAGAACAGATTTTAATTTTTTTGGGAAGGCAGGTTATGATTCAGACGTGATCTACATAGTAGAAATTTAGTGTATGTAGTGTTTAAAAGTATAAGTAATAGTGGTTTTTACTTAAACTTAACTTTTTTTTTAAGGTGAAAACTTATTTAGCGGCGCTGCGCACTTTTTTTGCAATGGATAAAAACTTCTAAACTCGCGTCAGGACACGTGACCTGATCGAAAATTTTGTAAGACGGATGGACAGTGAACAGCCGGTGCGGCGTAGGAGAGGCAGTATCCTCCTCTCTTTCTACGATTTGCGAAAACGTATATCTGCACGTGCTGTTTCTTTTAGAGGGCGCAGGGCGCTTGCGCGAATGTTTGTTTTGTCATGTTTGTGTATGATAGCGCAATCAATGAATATTGTATTCTACCACATTAATGGTAGTACTTTCATACTGATAACTAAAGCAATTCGTGCAAAATTATTCCCTAACCATTCCAAAATATCAAAAATGCACAACGTTAACATTCAAGTTTTTACTTCTGCCGGCACTCTCGGAGTGCAACCCGTCTTTTTTTAATAACTCATAAATTTGCATGTATATCAACGACATCGTGACTGCGAAAAAATGATTATTAAATCACGATGTGGTAACAAAATTGTAATTGGATTTTTACTTCCATAAAATTCAACAAATATGAAAAAACTGCGAATACCTTTTCTTTCAAATCTGCCAACATTTTTAGAGTTGCCAAGTGTCCCAGTTAAAGAATGCCAAGCTGCAATCAATGATATTATGGTGCGATCGAATTTAGAGCCGCAAAAAATTGTAGATCTTAATCATTGTTTTGACATTTGCCTAAAACAAAATTACTTTAGTTTTAATAATAAAATTTATCAACAATCTGATGGGCTAGCCATGGGCAGTGCGATTTCACCCTTATGTGCAGATATTTTTATGAATAAAATAGAAAAACAAATTCTTAAATCAGAAACATTTAGAACTTATATCGTTTATTGGTATAGATATGATGATGACGTGCTTTGTCTTTGGACGGGTTCCAAAGATGAATTGGATAAATTTTTAATGTACTTAAATTCTCTTAACCAAAACATTAAATTTACCATGGAAATAGGACAAAACACAATTAATTTTCTGGCCCTTACTATTTTCTTGAAAGAAAATAAGCATCACTTTACAATATTTAGAAAAGACACGTTTTGTGATAATATCATTTCCTCAGAGTCCAATCACCCAAGAACTCACAAATATGCTGCATTCTATGCCATGTTACATAGGTTCTTGTCGTTACCTTTAAATGACCAAGATTTTAAATCTGAACTTCGAACCACTAAAGCTGTAGCCAGTAATAATGGCTACGATCCTAAACTCATTGATTTGTTATTGAAGAGAAAAGAAAAGAAACAAGTATATCTTCTTATATATCCAGGTATCATTCAAAAGAACTCTAGTGATAATAAAAGGTATGCCAGACTGCCTTTTCTGGGTAAGATATCCTATACATTAGCCAGGATGATCAAATATTGTCAACCGGTATTTTACACGTCTGGATCTTTAAAACTTCTCTTCAATAACAAAAATAGGACATCAAAAATGGTGCGTAGTGGTGTCTATAGGTTGGAATGTGAGGGATGTAAAGCAGAGTATATTGGACAGACTGGGAGGTCTTTTTCAGTACGATTAAAAGAACACATAAGAAATTGGCGTACTGGTAAAGGGGAGTCTACATTTGGCAAACATCTGAGGGACGAAGTAATCCTACAAAAAATTTTTCAGTCCTACATTATTGCAATAAATGTAAAAGGCTAAATGCTTTAGAAGCCTTAGAAATTAATAAAAGAAAAAAAAATCTTCAATTGGTTAATGACCAAATAGAATTGAACACATCCCCCCTATGTTTAATATTTTCTAGTAATTTAATATAATCTAATAAGTAATATATTTTTTGTCATAAATTCATTTAATAACGTTTCAGTTGTATTATTATTATTATTATTGCTTTATTGACTGCTTACTGCTTATTTTTTATATTTATTTAATATTTATTTTAATGTATTTTTATGTTGGATATTTTCCCTATGTAATTATAATTTTAATTTAAATAATTTAACTTTTAATAATTAATTACATAATTAGTTACTTTTTATTTTTTTTTGACATTTATTATTTTTTCTTTTATTTAACTGACTTAAGCATAAATAATAAAGTTTTACCTATGTATAATTGGAAATTAAATTTAGTAATTAATTAATGAAATGGAGGTAATTAACATGTTATTTATTATTGTTTTCTCAAATTGGATTAATTTCCCGATTCAGTGGGGAAAAAATCAATAGCTTGCAACCCCATTGTATAACGCATTTAAGTTTTTTTGTATCTACCCACTATGAAATGAATTTATGTTTAGTATTCAAAAATATTGTTCAGTAATTTAAGTTCTAGCCCTGATGATGCTGTAAAAAGCGAAACCAGTAGGCTATTTATAAAATAATAAAGTATAAGTGATACGTAAAACAGTACAAGTGTTTCTTAATTTAAAAATATGAATATTTGGAAGTTTTACCAAGTGCCGACGATGGAAAGTATCAAACATTTTTAGAGTTGTAAGTACTAATAGTTATTATATTACATAGTTTGATATAAATTTCTACTCGCATTTCGTCACAATTAGATATCTTAAAAACCGTGAAATTTCAACTAACTTCTAAAAAAAGGACTTTACCAAAGAGAAAAATAATATACCTATACCGGGACTTTACCAGAAATTATTTTTTTATATGTTTTAATCTGTTTTATATTAGACCTATTTAGTAAATAAAGAAGTTCTGATATGATTTTTTGTTATTTCGAAATGTTCTAGCTGTTGGTCCTGTTTATATTCTTATAGAAACATTGAATATTAAACGATTTTGTACTTTGGGTACTTCGTTTAAGTGATTACAAATACCAATTACTGTTTCATGCTGATAGTTCTTAGACTTCCTAATTTACATATATCAGATATTATCATAATCAATAAAGATTTAACTATTGGCTTAAGAAATATACGTTGAACATTCAATCATGTCATTTTGGCTTGTATGACTCTAAATAACTTACCGTCTACGGGCTATTTTGAATTCAAAACCAAAGAGTATACAGCAATATTGTAAAATCACCAAAAAAAAATTGGCGGTATGCGTTTTCGTAACTGATTATATTTGTCTAAAAATAAATTAAAAATAAAATATTAATTTATTATCCCATAATAGACGTAATTTATGCTCAACTTTTTATACTCCAGTAAAATATTTAAAAATACGCAATGCTCGAGCGGCGGCTAACCCCTCCGCCCATCCCTTCCACCTCGCTTTGTTAAGTTGTAGAGTGTCCATAAGTTACGTCAAAACTAACGTAAATTTTAAGTCCTTATAACTTTGACATTTTTAGCTTTCTTTAATAATTTATGACACGAATAAGTTATTTTACCTATTATGTTTGCCACATTTGATTTTTTCTGGTAAATAAAAAATATTGGTGTATAAATATTACGTAATAAGAGGCGGGACTTCCATAGATAAGTAGCAAACTAGAATTTTGTATGAAGTTTAGCTTAAAGTGACATATCGTCGATGAAGTACCAATACCTCCTAACTGACAATTTTGCCCAAAACTACTTTTTTATTACAATAGACATAAAATTCATATTCGCATAGATGGAATTCACTCCTATCTAAAATTTCTTAACGAATAAGCTTCCTGAGCTATGTGAAAATATCGTATTTTATGAAAATATCTCCTAACTGCAGCGGCAACCGACTACATTCGGTCGCTCTCTGCATTTGACTACTTAACTGACTATTATAGAACGAAACGAACGATTTGTGAAATGATTGATGAAGTGGAATTAAGTATAAATAAAAACACTAAATTATTATTTAAAAAAAATATTATTCTAATTAAGAGTCTCAAAAAAATGATCATGATACTCTGTTTCAATATTTTGTATATTGATACACTGTGATAAAATCTGCGGTTTTTATATTCTCACGAAAAACGGTTGGCTTGCTCTTTCTCCTTAAAAACGATGGAATTTGGATAAGTTGCAATGTAAACCAAGGACGCAATGTTGGATGGCACGGTTATCTCATTCGCATTTTTAGTTAATGCAATCAAAAGCAAATCAGAATCAAGGCCATCATAGTCTTCAAAAGAAAAATCGCGTTTATCTTCTCGAAATATATCGTATACATAGTCCGGATCTTTGACTGAAAAGTATTAAAAGGTAGAAAAAATGAGCATGATACTCGGTTAAAATATTTTGTCCGTCAGAAATTTAACTTTCGGATACATCGCAAACTGGCAAATCTATCCAAATTAATCTTTTTCATGAGAAAATCTAATTCCTTATAAGTTTCATCAAAATCCTCTTTGTCAAATAGTTTTCGGCTACCACTCACAAATTTAACATCAACAACAGAATGTAAAGTAAATGTGTTTCGAATCTTTGGAGTTATCACGTCTTGAATTACTTTTCTTTTTAATTCACTGCTATTTTTTCTCAACTTCCATAATATCAATATTTTTAAGAAGCTCTTGGCAAGGCAACCGTTTTCGTGACAATATAAATACCGCAGATTTTATCGCAATGTATCCGGAACCTACAATATATTTTTATCAGTTTACCGATGAGATATCTGATACTCAAGCCGAGAAACAACAAATTCCTGATAATAATTCACAAATAAGTGCAGAAAAGAATAAAGAAAGCTCTAACGAGAAGAAACCAAAATGAATGAAGAAAATGAAAAAAAAAGAAAGCAATCCTTAGATACCAAGAAGACGGTGAAAAGATGAATACTAATGAAGTTAGATATTACTCAATGGACCTGCAAAAAGTGATGTTGATGGATGTTGATATGCCAAAGATAAAAGATATTTGTTTTGAGTAGTCTCATAGTTTTTAATCTGACATTTGCATCTATCCATGAAATGACTGACGTTAACAGTAAATGTGTACTTTGCACAAATTATAAAGACGTATGGACAAGTACTTTGACATGAAGTCTGGGCTGGTCGAGATGCGAATAATATTACAGATTCGCTATCAGCATTATTAGAAAAATAGAGGGACTTACAACACTTGGTAATGTGGTGCGATAACTGCACTAGCCAAAATAAAAACTGGATTCTTTACACTTCTCTTGTCAACCTCGTTAACTCAAATACTTTTAATATTGAGTCCATAAATCTCAAGTATTTAACAAAATCAAACGAACGCTAGTCTGTTCTCGTCTTTTGAATCCTCGTCTCTTACTGATCTTATGGCCAGAAATTCGAGCGTTGTCAAAAACCCAGTATGTCGCTTTACAACTTTAAAAACATAGAAAAGGATATCCTTAGGTTTTAAAGTTGTCGATGTCACTTGTTAAGTTTATTAAGTTGTTTTTTAACTATTTTTTGTCACGAGTGTGTACTTGCTAGGTCTATGAAAAAACTTGTAAGCCGTTTTTTGATATTTTGACGATGCAGATTGATCTGGCACGGCCTCTTACCTAGGTGCATCAAAAACCCAATTTTTGATAGATGTGTCCCTTACTAGGTTTTGAAATTATACAGCTGATTTACCGGCGACGCCTAAAATTTTTGCAGGAGTAAATCTCTACTTACAAATGAATAACGTACCTCTTCCTATATCGGCCACAAAATTAAATCATTTGCAATGCATGAAAAATGTATTACCATCAGATTGCCATACTTATTACGATACGTTGCCTAAAATTTAAGCTTAAATTCATTTATTTTTAAAAAGTATGTAACTACATAAAAAAAATATAAAGCCGAGAAGATTTTTTGCTCTTTTTGTTATAATTTTTAGTTTTCTAAAAGACATTTTTGAAAAATATTCATGTTTGGTTTGAGTTCGATGATTGTTTTGTTATTATCATTATAAAACATTGTGAATTATTAATTTTAAATAAAATAATTCAGTCAATTATAAGTTTTCCTTACAAGAAATAACTCCCAACATTAAAGTGGATTTTGAAGTTCTAGAATCAATATCTCCTAAGTGACTAAATCCCTATAAAACGTAAACATAACCACATCCCATTGTAACCAATAAAAAGGTAATGTATTAGAAACTATTTTACTACCAATAGTTAATCAAAATAAATAAATTCTTTTTTTAAACAGTTTTTTTCTTCTGGTGTAAAATTAGATTCTTAACAATTAGGAGGTATTGGTACTTCATCGACGATATACAATTTCCCCATGTTAGTCTGGGGTCCTTTGCAGAATATACCATCTGTCTTCCTGCCAGGCAGCTCGTAAAAGGCGAATATAGGCTTACCGTCACTGACACCATGACATCTGACTAGGTGGTAGAGTTTCGCAACGACTCAGCCGGATTGGTACCACCGCCTTACCTATTCCTGCCGCCATAACATCATGATGTGTTCCAGTTTGGAGGGTAAGGTAGCCAGTAAACTTAATTTTGCTCAAGGCCTGACATCCCGGCCTCGGGTTGGCAACGCACCATTGCCACCTTCGGTGTCTCTAAGCGGCGTAAATTTCTTACTATCAGGAAATCCGTCTACTTATTTGCCTTCCAATATCACAAAAAAGCACTAATATCAGTACTAGTGTTATAATGTTACCTAGCTAAAGCAGGTGATAAAGAAAAACTTCAAAATTCGTTTAATAAACGCCTTTGACTACGTTTCCTGACAGATCCCTAATTAAAGAGCACTCTTGTGTCAGCATGAGAACAACGACATGGCAGACGGCAGTAAATAATTTATTACTGTAGCGTTTAATTTACAAACTACCCTTTTTAATATATCCTTGTATAATAATGTTAATTTTTGCTGTTTTTCTCTGTGCTTTCATTTGGATCGAATAGAACATTGGTATTTCTTTCTAGTAGCTGGTAAGGTTAAATGGGTTTTCCAATAATACCACTCGTGGTGAAGTGCTGTACAGCAACTTGAACAGGTAGTGCTTACTACCTGTGCAAGTTTGTCTAATTTGCTTTATGTATATCAAAACTGTATAGCGCCTTAAATTTTTTAAAAAGCAATCTATCTTTAATGCTAGTCGTGTAAAAGAAATGTCAGTCATTTCGGTGGCGTTTTTGTTTTTATTGCACAACTTGAGTATTGCCTCTGCGGTATAGCAGTCCAAGTGTTCAACTTGACTTCAATCTTCAGGTCGAGCAACAACAACAAAAATAACAAAAAAGCAGAATAGACCATTTGCCTTCCTGTGCTTCTCTTTGTGCTCTGTGCTGTGTGGATTGGTACCACCACCTTACCTACTCCTACCCCATTATTGCCAGCGCTTGCCATTGACGTATCCTGGTTCTGAGGATAAGGTAGCCGATACACTCATCCCCCTCAACCAGAAAATCTAAAAAACATGTATTTTTAATTTTATTGGAACTTGAACTTGAATTCAATCTCCGGGCCGGGCAACAATAATAAAAAGCGGTTTTTTGATTTTTTTAATGAAAACAACGTAGTCCGGGATTAGATATAAACCCCGTTTGCATTAGGCTTGCTACCTATCAAACTGTGGGACTTTATTATCTTCGCCTAGTCGTGGCTGACCTGGTTTTGCTCCTGCTTACTTCTTCGGGGATATGGGCGTGAAGATACTTTTTTTTATTTTAATCCATGTTTGCCAAAGACTTAAAAGCTAGTGGAAACCACTGCAGTTTATTTTTATTTTTGTAGGTACGTTTCGCTTGTAAAAAATATAAACTACTGTCCTTATTAAATAAACTATTATTAGTACAAAAATGATTGATGATGTTTAACTTAAGCAAAGATTACAAATTAAATAATCATAAATAAAGTATCTTCACGCCCATATCCCCGAAGAGGTAGGCAGAGGTACAACCGAGGCACCCACGACTAGCCGAAGACACTAAGTCCCACAATGTGCAAGCCTATCGCCAACCGGGCACATATCCAATCCCGATCAACATTTTGTAATTATAAAATTGGAAAAATCCAATTTTCTTTTTGTTGGCCGACCCGGGATTTGAACCCGGGACCTCATACAGTCAATTCCAACACCCGGACCGCTAGACCACAGAGGCGATAAATCATATATAATCATAAATAAACAATGTTATAACCCATTCCTGCCTACCTTCAAAAAGTGGCTCATAAAATGTTACTTAACATTCAACTAACATTTTTCGCACATTAGGTTCCTTAATTATATACATTTATTGTTTTATGTTAAATATGTTGTTAATATATCATCCTTATTACATATTTATCTTGATTATTTAGGTATATTTATT
>NJDD01000529.1:62503-78267 GCA_002245505.1 Calephelis nemesis
GACGTATCCTGGTTCTGAGGATAAGGTAGCCGATACACTCATCCCCCTCAACACGAAAATCTAAAAAACATGTATTTTTAATTTTATTGGAACTTTAACTTGAATTCAATCTCCGGGCCGGGCAACAATAATAAAAAGCGGTTTTTTGATTTTTTTAATGAAAACAACGTAGTCCGGGATTAGATATAAACCCCGTTTGCATTAGGCTTGCTACCTATCAGACTGTGGGACTTTATTATCTTCGCCTAGTCGTGGCTGACCTAGTTTTGCTTCTGCTTACTTCTTCGGGGATATGGGCGTGAAGATACTTTTTTTTTATTTTAATCCATGTTTGCCAAAGACTTAAAAGCTAGTGGAAACCACTGCAGTTTTTTTTTTACTTTTATAGGTATGTTTCGCTTGTTAAAAATATAAGCTACTGTCCTTATTAAATAAACTATTATTAGTACAAAAATGATTGATGATATTTAACTAACGGAAGGCAAAGATTACAAATTAAATAATCATAAATAAAGTATCTTCACGCCTATATCCCCGAAGATGTAGGCAGAGGTACAACCGAGGCACCCACGACTAGCCGAAGACACTATGTCCCACAATGTGCAAGCCTATCGCCAACCGGGCACATATCCAATCCCGATCAACATTTTGTAATTATAAAATTGGAAAAATCCAATTTTCTTTTTGTTGGCTGACCCGGGGTTTGAACCCGGGACCTCGTACAGTCAATTCCAACACCCGGACCGCTAGACCACAGAGGCGATAAATCATATATAATCATAAATAAACAATGTTATAACCCATTCCTGCCTACCTTCAAAAAGTGGCTCATAAAATGTTACTTAACATTAAACTAACATTTTTCGCACATTAGGTTCCTTAATTATATACATTTATTGTTTTTATGTTAAATATGTTGTTAATATATCATTCTTATTACATATTTATCTTGATTATTTAGGTATATTTATTTGTTGTGCATGTTGTTTTCCTGTTTGGTCACAAAATCTAACGAATTAAATAAACAAAACCCCCGTCGAAACCCATATGTAACGTAGATCCCTCCAAAAACATAAATGTAATAAAAAGGAGAGCAAAGTTCAATACAAAAATTATGCTTGGCTGTGAACTCCGCCGCAAAAAGAATGGAAATCTTAATGGGTGCCAAGTTCTATGCAAAATTTAAATACTTTTTTATAAGAACAAAACAACATTATGATCAAATATGAAACTCCATTTCTTTGCTTTATTCGATACCTATAGTAAATGCTGTTATTTCAAAATAAGAGATCTAACAGTAGGTTAGATTTAACTTGGCCAGTTTTCATTACATCAGTTATTTCATAACAGTATTCAACATAATATGTATTATAAAAACTAGTAAAAACTGGCCAAGTCAATATCATTCTACTTTTTTAAGGAACTGCACAGTACAGTACTGTGACTAGCATTATATTTTTAATTTCCTATTAAGTTTTTAACTTACACTAATTTTACATTTTCCTTGATTTGAATGAAAGTGAAACAAGTCAATGTCCCCAAAATGGACATGTCTGTGTCGTGAATCATGTCAGAAGAAATTGGTCTTAAGAAGATTAGATAAATTAATATTTGTACATAGATATCTACACGCCAAGTCCCTAACGGTGTAGACAGAGAGTATGGAGTGCCAGATCTTACGATCCTGACAAACCTGTCTAGTTTCCTTCACATTCATTACAATTTTAATTATTTTTTTATTACTTTAAAGTCAAATCAGGTATAGATTATTGTACTATTTACTTACGGTTATTGTTACTGACACTTTTTTAACTTATAAAACCGGATCATCCAAAAAAAAATAATAATTTATAGTAGCATGTTAAATAGTTGTGTTAATATACATACTTGCTAAAACAAGGAGTTATTCATACATATTAATAAGGTTTGGAAGATAAAGTTGTCGCAGGGGAGAATCCTAGCTCCTCTTTTCCTAGAAGGTTTCATGGAATACCAACTTCGAATTTTTATTTTTTTATTTTTTTAGCACTTGCCCTGTGCGTGGGATAAATTTCTATAAATCTTAAAGAAAGAAAAAATTTCGCCCCAGACAGGATTTGAACCTGTAACCTTTCGTCTCAAGCCGACGAATGCTCTAACCAATTGAGCAATGAAGAAGAGCGACGAATGCTCTAACTCAATTGGTTAGAGCATTCGTCGGCTTGAGACGAAAGGTTACAGGTTCAAATCCTGTCTGGGGCGAAATTTTTTCTTTCTTTAAGATTTATAGGAATACCAACTTCACTTTAGAAATGCAAAACTGTTACATACATAGCATGATTTTTGAGACGTGGGATGGAATCGAAAAATTCACGCTTACAAATGTCGAATTAAAGCATTAAAAAAAAACACTGACAAATCACAGACACAATTATTGCAATTTAAATATTGTAATATTTAAATCTCGCAACTCTCGGTCACCTTGCTTGCTTGCTTCATACTTTTTCCAGGCTTTAGACAGGAAAAAAATGATCAAATGTGCTCCTTGCTGACTGATACAGAGTTCTCTACTTTTACGCATATTGTGCATTTACCTTCTATTGATAGTAGCCCTGATGGCTATGATTACAGTATTTTACGGGATACTAAAGTAAAAAGTTAAGATAATATATTTTAGAGATATTTGGACTAAGAATCGAACTTGACGTCGGACTTGACTTCTTGAGGTCCCGGGTTCGATTCCCGGGTCGGGCGACATAAAGAAAATGTAGTTTTTTCCCAATTTTCTAACAAAAATATGTTGTTCAGGATTGGATATGTTTCTTGCCACTTATCACATTGTGGGACTTAGTGTATTCGGGGATATGGGCATGAAAATCCCTTTTTTTACTCTGTATAATAGAAGATATGAAAGATGTAGATATAGATTCCCCGTGCTGATCCGTCCTCTTTTGAAGAAAAGATCATTTGCCTTCCTGCCTGGTAGATCGTAAAATGCGGGCATATGCTTATCATCACAGTGACGGTCAGACATCTGACTAGGTGGTAGAGTTTCGCAGCGGCTCCCCGGATTGGTACTTACCTCTGCCTTGCACATTCCTGCTTCCTGTGATATCAGTGCTTGCCGTTGACCTGTTCCGGTTCGCAGGATAAGGTAGCCGGTAAACTTGCCTTTGCTCGAGGCCTAATATCAGGCCTCAGGTTAGCAACGCATCATTACCACCTTTGGTATCTAGAAATCCGTCTACTTGTTTGCCTTCCAATGTCATAAAAAATGTAATTCTAAAATAACCATACTATACGTGATATGCAGTCAAGAGAATTAGATACTAGGTGTATTTTTCAATTTTTTTGTTGAAGACATTTCCATAGACGGTATATGGCTACAAATCAATGGATAGACAATTCAAGTCCCTCCCTCCAGAGTCCAGATACCTTGTTAATGCATGGTGAATTTCTACGCACGAGTAGCAACGCGTTTGAAACTCTCTTTTTGGACAGACTTTCTTAATGGGATATGACGGTGGAGGAAGCGAGACAAAAATTGTTCAATCATCCGAACCTTAGTTCGAAGACTCAACTGTTTTTAGGGTTCCGTACCCAAAGGGTAAAAACGGAACTTCAGGCTGTATCTAATAAACCGTGACAGCTAGAATGCTGAAATTTTTACAAATGATGTATTTCCGTTGCCGCTATTATATAAACAAATACTAAAAACTGAAAAAATATATTACGGGCCCACATACGATAAACGTGTTTTTTTAATGTTTTTGCACAATATTAAAAACGGTAACATGTAGATGCTTCAAATTTTCAAAGAATATTTACTTGTATATTACCTTACAAAATAAATAATTAAATAACAATAAATTAGATAGTAAAGGGGGCCTTTCATATGACAAACATAATTTTTACTCGATCTTAATAAACAGGTAAAAACTATAATATTTGTAAGTAAATATTTAGAAATATATAACTATAAAAATAGATACCTAATCTAATACATAAAACTCACAAAATGAAAATAATTAGTGAGTCTAAATGCGATGCGAGCGACCCGCCGCGGTGTGGTGGATGCGCGAGAGCGAGGTTGTTGCTAAGCAACGGCCACGCGGGTTGCGGGGGACGTAACATAACGGAGCGAATCGTAGCCGCGCGTATTCGCGCGAGCGTCGTCATGGTACCCGGATGTGTATCGAAAACCTACCTGTAAGTTTGCAATTTTTCTACTTGATGATAGTATGGAATACTTCGTGCGCAAGTCGGACTCGCACTTGGCCGGTTTTTTCTACATAGCGTGAATTCTTAATAAGTACTAGAAGCAAAATATTTAGATATCTCGCAGTGAAGCATTTCTAATTAATGAGTTTTCTTGTTTGTGTTTGTATCGCAGATTTTGTAATTAAATTAAAAGCTTTTAGACGATGGTTTCAAATAACTTTGATTTCTCATTTCAAATGTTTATGTTAATTAGTACTTTGCATTGATTCGATTTCTGTTTTGTTAAATTAAATACGGTTTCCTGAGAATTGTACGATTGTGATATATTTGGCACATTGTATGTACATACTAGTATTGTAACCTATTTCCAAATCACTGTGATGTATTTGAAACTGTTACAGTGAAATAATTCAATGATCTAAGAGTTATTTTAGATTTGTATTGATAGATAAGGACTTGTAATATAAATATATCTGCCAAATACATTGCTATTATTTCATTACTATGTTTAGGTTATTTAATTACGTCTGTTTTTTTTTTTATTTTGTACTATCTGTCCCGGCGAACTCTGTTCCATCATTCTGTTTATATGAGGAAATATGAAATATTTTTCCTTTTTTTGATTTTTCCAGTTTTGATTTTTATGTAAGTACGAAATAGTAGAAAGGAGCATTGCCATATCTCTAACACAGCTGAGGGTTAACTAAGGGTTTTTCATCAGATACTTCAGACCCTCGATTTTTGGCGGCGGCCACTATGGGTATATTTTTTTATTTTCTTAGAGGTGGTATGTCGAAATCTCGCTTAACGTTGGTACTAAATGACCCATAGACTTGAAATTTTGAATTTTAAGTATGTTATTATAGCTTATTGGATGACGAATTTTTTTGCGTTCTGGTCTTATCCAGAGATTCTGAAATAGGGACCTGAAAATGAGGCGAAACGGTTCCAGTAAAGGTTGGTACGTCAGTGTTTGCTTCGCGCTTAACTTGGCTGGGGCACTGCCATGTCCCCGGATTTCGATTAACTATTTTACCAATGCAGCTGGTTACAGCCACATGATTGAATGCACTGGTTTGCCTTTATTAGCACCACCTTATCTATTCCTACCAAAATGTCACTGCTGGCCATTGTCGGATTCCGTGGTGGAATAAAGGGTAGCCGATAGACTCGCATACACGACAAGATAGAGCATGTCGCCAATCCAGGGTGGCGTTATTTTTATTAGAAAATTAAAAATGAATATTTTTTTTTGTTTGATCCCAAGGATCAAAAAACGAAAACGAAATAAAGTCCGTCGCTGGAACGCTAGACCACAAAGGTGGTTATACAAATACACAAGAACTAGACTGTTAAAAATGTTATTTGTTATGTTTTAGAAAATGTAATTAAGTAAGTAAGTATCTTCACGCCCATATCCCGAAGAAGTAGACAGAGGCAGAATCGGGACACCCGCGACTATTCGAAAACACTGATGCCCGATTTCACCAAGAGCCCCTATACTTTACGGGATTGTATTTTAGGGGATAAAAAACGTTAAAAAGTTCCCTAAAGTGTAGGGGTTTTTGGTGAAATCGGGCATCAGTAGCACAATGTGTTAGGTGGCAAGCCTAACAGGCACACATCCAATCCCGAGCAACGAAAAACCCAATCCCCCTTTTGTTGTTCGACCCGGGAATCGATCCGAGCACCTCATGCAGCCAAGTCATATAACCGGACCGCTAGATGACCGCAGAGGTGACTTTAGAGAACTTTAGAGAAAATTCCTAAAATTTCTACTTTTTGTTTTATACAATTATTTATACGTACGTTTTGAGCATCACTCGTGACAAAGAAATCTGGAATACAAATTGCGTTAAATAAAAAAAATATTGACTGAAATTTAGATCAAAATCATTGTTAGTATTTTGCTGAAAACACCCCAAGCGTATCGTTGGTCGTTAAATTAAACTCTATACAGTATACAGTGTACTTTGAGTACATACCGATCGTTTCCATGAACGGAAATTATTCATTGTTGAACTATTCTTAGTCATTTACTGAAAAACGAATTCGTCTCAAAATCGCCTCTGTGGTCTAGCGGTACAAATGTTGGACTTGACTGCATGAGGTCCCGGGTTCGAACAAAAATAAAATTTGGTTTTTCTAATTGTGTAATAAAAAAAATGTTGCTCGGGATTGGATATGTGCCTGGTTGGCGATAGGTAGGATCCAAATAGGTAGGAAGAGGAAAAACAGGTCATCATAATATGTCAGCTGAAGTTACCAGAAATGGCAAAAAAGTAGTAGAAATTACCCCGTGGTTTACCCCGTGTTGGTCCGGGCTCCTTTGTAGAATAGATCATCTGCCTTCCTGCCAGGCAGCTCGTAAAAGGCGAGCAAAGGCTCACCGTCTCTAACACCGTGACATCTTACTAGGTGGTAGAGTTTCGCAGCGACTCACCCGGATTGGTACCACCACCTTACCTATTCCTGCCGCCATAACGTCAATGCTTGCTATTGACGTGTTCCAGTTGGAGGGTAAGGTAGCCGGTAAACTGACTTTTGCTCGAGGCCTTACATCCCGGCCTCAGGTTGGCAACGCACCATTACCACTTTGGTGTCTTTAGGCGACGTGAATTTCTTACCATCAATCAGGAAATCCGTCTGCTTGTTTGCCTTCCAATGTTATAAAAAAAATTGCCAACTGGGCACTGAAGTAATCCCGGATGACATTGTTATGGAAAATTGAAAAACCATGCATGTTGTAAGTGGGCTGACCCCTGAATAAAATCCAAGACTTTATGTAGTCAACGCCAACACTGGACCACTACACAACAGAAGCGATAAAAGTATAATTTCTGAGCCCTTACCATGAGTTTATGGCTTGTTAAGTTTACTATACTCGCTACCGTCTTTGTAAATTATTTGTATTTAAATTTCGAACAGCGCCTCTATTGGTAACTAAGAGAAACACATTTTTAGACCAAAAGTGATATGGGTTTCGACACGTAACTTACCGAACGTAATCTATACCAACGCATGGTAAAGGTTCTGATAAAGAAACCTTATACATATTTCAGTTCAATTTTATGTGCTGTCAGGTAAGGTTTAATCGACTCTGTGACAGAGACATGAGGTCTCGGGTTTGAACCCCGAGTCGGCCAACAAAAGTTAAATTGGATTTTTCCAATTTTCTAATAAAAAAAATGTTGGTCGGGATTACAAATGTGCCCGGTTGGCGATAGGCTTGCCACCTATCACATTATGGGACTTAGTGTCTTCGGCTAGTCGTGGGTGCCCTGGTTGTGTATCTGCCTACCTCTTCGCGGATATGGGCGTGAAGATACTTAGGTAAGGTATAGGTGTTCGCACTTTTTGAGGATTTTATGAAATACATAATTGTTTTTTCACTTAATGATCTCATCAACGATTCTTCTTGATGTTGATAAAATTTATGTGGGATCATTGGGGAACCATTCACTATGTGTAGAGAAATTATTACAAAATTGTTACGTGGTATCTAATGCAATAACTGGACCTTTTCGAAGTTTTACGTCGCTAAATTATTTATTCTAAAACTTGTTGAAAAAATTTAATTATAGGAATGTTAACAACATTAGATAATGATCAGATTCATTTAAAGTTTGAATGATAGTTGCACGATATCAAATCAATCTCCTACAATAATGAATTTTGTTTTTATTGCCAAGAGAAAGTTTATAGACAAAAACAATATTTATACTTAGGAGAGGACAAATTATGTCGGCTCAGTTAGGTTAATTTAAAAATGAAAATAGGGAGGTTTTAATAAATTGTGGCAGTTTTATGGTATTTAATCAACTGTAAAAAAGAGGAGGATTTTAATTCGACTACAAGAACTTACTATGCCATCAGGAAAGTCATGTAGTTCTTTGTTGGCCTCTGATATAAAGGAGACTGATGAATAACATAGGCTAAATTTTGTCCAGATACTAAAACAAGCTTGCGTGACATACTTTTTTAGAAAAGTAAATTACATCCCAGTGCCAGGTAAATAAGAAAAATGTCAGCTCATTTACGACAAACACGAGGTGTGATACTATCTTTTTACTGTCCGAGGAGTTTATGCTATTTTTGAGCTCGACGGAATCGAAAGTCGCCATTTTCCGCTCAGAGCAACAGGTATTCAGCAGCAGTTCCAGTTCTCGGTCAGTAAACCGCTCACATAATATTATGTTTGTCGGCCTCGGCTTAGGTACCATCGGCCAATAATTGCCCGTGACCAACTCCTTATTTTACTGCCCTTGGAATGTTAACTAAATTACTCACAAGCACCGCGCACGCACCCTGAAATGGTATATTTATGAGTGTTTTTTATAAGAAAATAGTGGTTTAGAAAACATTTTATTAAGGTATTTATTGCATTCTTTATTTGGTTATATCAGGTGAAAAAAAAATGTGATAACGATTAGTGTTTTCGTGTAACAGTAATTGGTACCTCCTGGAAATTGCGGGATTTTGGACGCAGGCTTTTCAAAGCGTGGGCCAAGTTATAGACTTTAAATTTTATAATCTGGGATATAAATATTCATCGCTTAATCAAGTAACTCGTAACTAAAACGATTTTAACGAGCGCCATGGATCTTAAGATTTGTTACAAGTGTTTGCTTGCTGTAAGGAAACAAGCACATCGGATTTCATATGTTAATAATGAAGTGCAGTAAAACTGCAAAAAGTGACTCCAACTATTTCTTTGTTTCAAAAAGTGGCGATTTGATAGTTCTATTTTTTAAAGATAGTATTTTTATGCCCATAAATATTAACAACAAAAACATACAGTCGAGTTGGAGTTGGTTAAAAAATACCGTTTGCATAAATATACAAACTTCTCTTAACAATAATAGTATTATTATATAAGTCCAATCAAAAGACTTTAAATTTACTGGCTATTAGGATACTTCAAACTTAAACACGAAAGTAATGAATATACAACAAGAATGCCAGCTAGTACCTCAGAACTCTATTAAATATATAATATTCTATTAAATATTCTCTTTACAAGAATCTTTGTATAGATCTACGTAATAAAAGCTTTTTTCAATTTCAATTTCAATGGAGAAGGATAGGTATACTAGATTATATGTGACTATAAAGCAAATGCGTACCGTTATTTGAAATAGAATAATTCGTTATTATACATAAAATATAAAGTGTTATATTATGTATAATAGGTACATAAAAAAAAATCAAAATCCCCAACAAATCATCAAAATCTGGCTATTCTATACATACCATGAGATCCATCTCGATCACGTTAGCTTCTTCAAAAGTTAAGATGCCTTGCAAAAAACTCTCTTTTTGATGTGCTTCAAACTAATAAGACTAGATAACGAAACATAGTATAGTAATTTTAAATTATTATCCATCAAGTACCTCCCAGTTTATCTAGCAAGTCCTTATTATCAAGTCTTCGTCATCAGAAAATATGAACAGAGCTATTTAAAATTAATTTCAGGAGTTCTAACGAGTAAGTTATATTATCTCTATCGAGATAGAGTTACGAAAAGGGATTCAAGGTAGGTTGGGTCTCCTATCTTCGAACTCTATCTCCAGACCAGTTAAGATCCACCAAGATTCCTTTATGCTTAAACTGTTGGGTCTTACATGCTTTCAAAAGTGAAATAAATACTCATAATGCATCTGATATCCATTGCAGTGCTTACAAATAAGCTGCAAATGAGCAGATGATCTTGAACACCTGGACAGATTTTTATAAACTAAAGGACCATCTCGATTACCCGAGGTTTGAAATAAAAAAAAATGCATTAAAATCTGCCTATCCGCTAAAAAACTAGTATACTACCGACATACCCACATACAGACACGTGAAACTTATAACGTCCTTTGTTTTGCATCGAAGCTTAAAAATAACACTTTTTTTTACTTAACTTGTCTTTACTTTTCATATTATTGTAAAAAAATTAAACACAAAACAAAACAAAAACATAAAACTAGAAAACGCTTCCTCTCTTCATTTAAACCACACACTCACACTGGCTGTTACATTATGGTGTGCGTGTTCAGAATTTTATGAGCGTCCAAATGAACCTGAAAATGTTATTTCTCCCGAACATCTGTTTAATTATGCCAAAAGGTCTTACCAATGGGTTTTTCGTTAAATGGATAATGGAGTTTTGTTTTCCCTTTTAACAAGATTCTGAAATGTGTGAAATTATTAAAAAAGTTCACGCTAGCACACGAATGTTCTTATACTAATAGGCCACCGTAACTTGGAGACACCATAGATGCTATGGGGGCGTCACTATCCTGAGACCGGGCTGTTAGACCAATCTATAAGCTAACTGAATACGTCTCCTTTGGAATATGTTATAGTTATTGTGGTGGCAGGAATAGTTCCTGCTCCCTTTCTCGTTAAGCCTTAGCGTAATATTATGAATACGAAAATCTTGCTTTTTTTCTGTTACACTTTCTGGACAAGATTGCTCAACCGATTTCCATAAAATTTGGAAATCGTATAGTTAAATATACCAGTTCAAAGATAGGCTACTCTTTTACAAAATTAACCCCCAACAACTATAATCGGGAATGAAAGTTTGTATGAAAATAATGCTGAAGTTAACAATGCCATCCGCAGTAACTATTCTGCGCTGGGGAAGTTGCAAGTTAACAGCTAGTTAACAATAAATTAATTATTACTACAAGCTACAAGTTATTATAATTAGGAAAACCTCGAGTTTGATCCAAATGATATTTTTTTAGTTTTTCTCATTATATTTACAATTTTGTTACTATATAAAAAAATAAGAGTAACTGTCTACTAGATAAGTCGACAATGTCTAGTCCTAAACATTCTGACCCAGCTATCCCTTATGACATACTAGATGATAAAATTTACGAAAACTCTAGATAAAATAAATTTAAAATTAAAAGTTTTCAATAATTTCCTGCAAAACCTTCATGTAGTGTAACTACGAAACTTCTCGATCAAGACAACTTTCAAACAAAAAGAAAACCGCATCCAAAACTCACATCAGTCAAAGATGCAACCTCTATACACAGATGTTTCAAATTCATAACACCCATATTTTTCTGTTGTGGTTAAAAATAATTAACATAATATAATAACTACGCAGATATTATAATAACGCAGGTTCTCGAGTTAGTTTATTTATTTTATTAGTTAGTTCTCATCAGTCCACCGGGTGAGACCCGGTGGACTGATGACCTGGTCAAAGTCGCGGGGAGTCGCTGGTTACAAGCGGCTGGTGGCCGTGACTTGTGGCGCTCTCTGGGGGAGGCCTATGTCCAGCAGTGGACGTCCTCCGGCTGATGATCATGATGATGAAGAACTACACAGTATTGTACTATCAGTGATCTTACTGATGATCCATTGAACCCATTCTTACTTTCGAAAAGCTGCCAGGCTAGAAGGTGACCCAGACTAAGGAATAAATCAACATCAAAAACCAAATCTATTTATTCACATGGATCTATCGAAGATTCTTTTGACGCGTCTATATAATTCTAAAAACTTCCACCGAATCGGAAGATCCGGCTAAAGAAACTCAATGGAAACATACTCTTATGTAATTTTTAGATATTGGAATGAAGATTAATCCCAAGCATTTCTGTCTTATAACAAAAGGGTTATTATTTTTTAAATTACGTTATTTTTTAAATTTATTGAATGGTAAATCTTCAATATGCTCGGAAAGTTTGTTGTAAAAACGTAGACAGTGGCCCATGAAAGAAGAACTAATTCTGTAGAGATGAGACTTATGGTGGACATAATATAATAAATTTTCATAAATATATTGAGAAGCCACCGTTAACAAATTTATTTATTTAAACTTTTCCCGCAGGTAAGGTATAGGTATTTAAAAAAATTCAAACAAAAACTCGTCAACATAATACTAGTGATGTATATCATCCTAAAGTTTTAACTAAGATCCCTTAAAACAGCTACCAAAAAGCAAGATGCGCTTAGCCCAGCAGAATAATTCGGGAAACTTTTAATTAGTTCCTCATTAATCCCGTCCTTGCTTTAATGATCTTTTATTTTCCGACATGAGTTTTCATTATGTCTGACTGCAAGACGGTACTTCTAGCCTTCGAAAAACTTTGAAGGATTTTTCATGGAAAAACAACTGCAAATTCAGCATTTTTAAAGCTGATAACATGCTTTAGCTTTTCCTCGAATTGTCGTAAGGATAAAGTAATACCTTAGTTAAAATCTTAAAATGTTAGCCCAAAAGCAGTTGTTTGCATGGTTTCAACACCACAATCTAATAATATTATGTTAACTTCGTTTTAGTCCAGGTCAAGGTTAAATAGATCATCTGTTTCTTTAAATTAATTAGGTTAGATTAAATATGCATAGGCATAATAATAGACATAGATCGAATAGATTATTAGTAATAAACTTTATTTATTTGTTTTTTACCCTTTCATGTAGTCGGTAAACTTGCACCGTACGCGCAATATCTTGGCAGAAAGAGAGCGACGCAACTTTAATATTAATGGTGTCCATAGGCCAAGGTTGTCTCGTGTGCGATGTTGAAGTGCCGTATATTAGTTGGCTATCTTATGAAAGTATCTTCATGACCATATCTCCGAAGAGGTAGGCAGAGGAACAACCAGACCACTACGAGCCGAAGACACTAAGTCCCACAATGTGATAGGTGGCACGCCTATCGCCAACCGGGCACTTTTCCAATCCCGAGCAACTTTTTTTATTCGAAAATTGGAAAACCAAAATTTTCTATTTGTTGCCAGACCCGGGATTCGAACCCGGGACCCCATGCAGTCAAGTCCAACACCTGATCCGTTAGACAACAGAGGCGACAGATCTTATGAAAAAAAGCTTTTATTTAAACTGGATAATGTGGCAACCGTCGTTTTGTCAAATATTTCATCACTTGAGCCTATGATATCAAACAAAATCAAACCAAAATCACCCTCATCTTCTGAGACTATAATATTAAAAAAAACCGAACCTAAATCCCCGTCATTTTTTGGTGGTAGTCCTGTAATATAGGTTTTCGGATTTCTATACTAGTGCACTCCATCAGAACGAAGTCAGCTGGTGTGCAAAACCTCAACTGACCAAAGTTGAAGGTTAGGGCAGGCATGTACTCATAGCCTAAGATTTATCAGCGTTTATGCGCGACACTAGTATCTTACCATCACTTGAGTGGCAACCGCTTTATCCTTTGTGAACTTAATCTGTATATAGAAGTAATATTATAGTCCGGCGAAGTAGTAAAAACCTCGCACGTAGCCTTTTAAACGTACGTACGTTTGCTACGTCTACGTCGTGCTAGTTAAACTATTTATAACACAATAGAGGCTTTTGATTTGGCTGAAAATTTATAGAAAAGTACTTAACTTAGAACCTAGAGAAAGACTTATATAAAGTATCTATATCCCGTTCGACTGCGAGAAAAAAAGGAAAACAATATTTTAATTTTTCCCATAGCAACTGACCGGGTAAAACGAAGTTCGCCGGAACAGTTAGTTTATTTATTACATGTGAGGAAGTAGTTCCGGTTACACTATTTATTACCTAAGAACGGCTGAACCGATTTTGCTAAAACTTGATGCAAAGGAAGTTTAGAATCAGGAAAAATACAAAGGGTATTTTTCTCGTACAAACTGAAAACGACAAATTTTTTTTTCATATAAACCGAACAAGTGAAACGAAGTTCGCCGGAAAAGCTACTAAACAATAAAATACGCTCGTATGCAAATATTCAGCCGATATCCGCCGATATAGCCGTATCATGTAAATCTGTATTCAATTAGTATTTTGACACGATTTGTGGGATGAATGATCCATTACTGCGCTGTTTAAATAGCCTCATGGTGAAATTAGAAGCCACTGTTTCAAACACATTGAATAATTGAAAATGCGTAAATTTTTGAAGCTGGACTAATTAAGGGATCAACATTTATCCTATCATGGCTGGGTTGATTTAAACACAGGCAATAAACATTGGAATAAAAGTTATAGCTTTTGTTAGTTCCACGTTAGTTCACGCCAAGTCCCGTACAGGGTAGGGAAATACCCTCCACATAGGTACACAGGATCTGCTCTAAGGCTCTCTTTCCCTTTCACTTTTTGACTCCTTACAAGTTATTTTTATCTCAACCTACTGTCCCTTTGACCTTCTCCCCATTATGGGACGGTCTGAGCCTTCCCAGTTGGGATCGAGTCCACAGTCACCGCACTTGTTTGCCGACTTTCGAACCTCACAATCCTGACAAACCTGTCTGGCTTCCTTCACATTCATTACCCTTTTAGTTCAAATACGCCGGATTCAGTGACTCTTGATACCACGCTTGCATAATATCCGAGTGATCTGATCGTGGAATGTCAACATGGGTCTCCCCGGGTACCTACATAGCTTTTTGTTTCGTTCCGAAGCTCCTTAGAAGAATTCAGGTTACATAGAAGAAGAAGTATGAGAAGAGCGTTGACTTTGTTATTGGTAAAGCAACTATTATGAATACCTTTTTTATCGCAATAGACAGAGAAAAGAAAAAAAAAACACATGGCACTTCTAATTCAAATACGACATTGGTCTATAGACATTATAAATGTAATAGGTCGGTTATTATCCTATGACTACGCCTGTTGTTCTGTTGCACCAAAAATATACAGTTGTCCTACTGACCGGAACATGTCATTTTTCGTTGCCGTTTCATGACCTATATAACCTATGCTCGCCACTAAAGAGCTTCTTGGCCCAGAGGTGGATGGTCTACTTTACGCAGGAGATTCGGACAAACACCAGCTCAATCGTTAGTGATAGTTGGTTAGCGATTGAAACGAAAGACTTTAGTCTTAGTCTTAGACTTTAGTTCAGTAAAAGTTATCCTTTATACTAATAATAATAATAAACTAATAATAATAGTTACCATTAACATGGACTACAGACTAACTACACAAAATTTTGTAAAAACCAGTTTAGTAGTTTTTGAGTGGAAATGAACGGACAAACTAACAAAATTTTAATAATCTTCATTTTGAGTTCTGTATTATATCTACAATACGTAGAAATAAATGTTTTTAGATTTGCCTCTGTAGTCTAGGCGTCCGACGTCGGGATTGACTTCTTGAGGTCCCGGGTTCAACCTCCGGGTCGGGCAATAAAGAAAATGTTAATGTATATTTTAAATTTTCAATAAAAAATAACGTTGCACATTATTGGATATATGCCCGGTTGGCGATAGGCTAGCCACCTATCACATTGTGGAACTTTGTGTCTTCAGCTAGTCGTGGATGCCCTAGTTGTGACTCTAGCTAACTCTTCTGGGATATGGGCGAGAAGATATTTTTAGCTATGTTTCATACACAGGTTAACTTTAAATACTGTTTTATTATCTGTATAGATCTTATATTTCTTATTACAACTTCCCCGTTTTTCTTCGTGTTGATCCGGACTCTTTTGCAGAATGGACTATTTGCCTTCCTGCCAGGCAGCTCGTAAAAGCCAAGCACAGGCTTATTGTCACTAACACCGTTACATCTGACTAGGTGGGAGACTTTCGCAGCGACGCGCCAGGATTGGTACCACCGC
>NJDD01000529.1:90648-112068 GCA_002245505.1 Calephelis nemesis
TTTTTATCACACAGATTTACCTGCGTATTTTTGTCGTGCTGTCTTACGATACTGATATTTTATATAATGGATATAGATGACGAATCAGATGATTTTGAGTATTCAAGTACCAAATCATTATCTTAATAAAAAAATAAAGTAGTAGGTATTTAAAAATACAAGATTGTTTTTTATAAATTTTGTTTTGTAATAATACAATTATGAAGCATATTACTTTTGTATTAATTTGTTCAAAATACCCATATTCCGATTTTTCAATGTAACTTATAAAAATCGGTAATATACTTTGTTAACACTTTTCGATAATGGCATGTCACTATTTATAAATCTCAAAAAAAACTTACAATTTTACCAATGTCAATTTAGTCTCTGAGATTAAAAACAAGCTACAGAAATTTATCCTAACCCTAAACATAAACAACATAAATAAAGGACAAAAATATATATAAAATCAAGTTAAAGAAGTTTTTATTTCAAGAATCTCTGTACATTTAATATGGCGGGCGGAAACTGAAATCTTTATTTATTTAACACAAACAATTAACAATGCTTTTCCACTCTATATCATCCTAGTGATTTACACCGAATTCAATACGTTGATAGGTCTGCAAGCTTCCTCTGAGTTGTCAATCCATATCAGTTTATCGTAGTCTAAGAATCTTGATGACTCCATAAAATTTTTAACTTCAGTCTTGGCGTCTCCTTCTAGTGTCCTATATCTAGATAAAACCCAAAACATATCTGTAAATGAAAAGTGGAACAGTTAATGATTTAGGCTCAAGTTTAAAAAAAACTGAATTCAAATTCATCACTGCTTTCTTTCTAATAATTCCGAGATGATCTCATATAAATTTTAACATCTTGTTTGTGGTATTTTAAGTTACATTTAATAATGCATAAAAATCAATTAATTTAAAAATTAGTAGCATTGCGATCAAAACAGTATGAGTAAACCTCGTAATCACGGTCTACATTTCGTAAAAATATATAAATATCCCTGGTCAAGTCACAGAAGTTGAATTATATGCTTGTGTTATGGGTGTTAGTCAAGGATTCTAATACATAGAAATACTTAAATAGATAAATAAATAAATGTCCCTGGACAAGTCACACAAATTGAGTCTAACCCCAAAGTAAGCATATTATATGCTTGTGTTATGGGTGCTAGTCAACGATACTAGTACATATTTTTTAGCGGCGATACGAACTTTTTTTGGAATCGGTAAAAATTTGTAAACTCATGTCAGGACACGTGACCTGATCGAAAAGATGATCGAGAGAACCTTTATAAAGAGAGAAACCGGGAAAGTTGCAGGGAAAACGGGAAAAATAATACTTTTTATTTTCCATACTAATCGGGTGGAACAAAGTTCGACGGTACCGCTAGTTATTTATATTTGCTAACAGTGTGCTAGTCTCTGTGTACTTTGGTTTATGCTTATTTAAGACTTGTGTTAGTGGACACTGGAAAAATTTCTTACGAAAGACGAAGACGAAAGAAGAAAGCTGTATTTTTCATATACTTCGTGTCATTTGCTTTAAGAATCATCAACTATATTGTTGCGTTTATCTATAACATGGCAGAAGAAGAAGGAATTTTGATTTTTGTATGTTTATTTACTGTTGTGTTAATAAATATATTTTCTATATCAATATAATAAAATAAGTAAGTATCTTCACGCCTATATCCCTGAAGAAGTAGGCAGAGGCACCCACGACTATCCGAATACACTAAGTCCCACATTTGCCTGTTAAAAGAATTTATTCATCTGGGAGATATACCTCTATATCGGACAGTATTTAGTTTGGGAAATTAAATGTTAAATTTTTTTGTTTTGAATTATAACATTAATAACTAATAACAGACTTTGTACACCTAGCTGAGCTACACATGCATTACTAACCTGTTCGTAAATTGAAAATTTACAGTAATTGTTCATAAAATCGTTTAATTTTGTTTTTAAAATAGTAACCGTTTTATTCAATGCTAAGGTTTGCGTGCAAAAAATTATTAAAGGGCATAGTGTGGTGTACCGAGTCTATTTCTTATTATTTACAAGTGGCAATTCTGCAAAATGACTAATAAGGAAAGTGGGAATTATTTTTCCCACTATCTCCATCAATGGAGATTTCCAAAATGTATATAACATACGTTTTGTTGAATTTGAACTTTCATCGAAGTAGCAGTTGAAGACAAGTGCATACTGAATGAAGTCGACCGCCAAAATTAATGCATTATATTCAAAAAGCGTTTTACCATCTGAAAACAAAAAGAATAAAATATAAATGTAAATTTGTATATTACATTTTAGTCTATTTTTTCTTTTTTATTGTTATCTTCATCTTTTTAGTTGTTAATATACTTAGTATATTTAACCCTGAGGGCAAGTTAATATAAAAAGTCTCAGAATCCGAAGCTGAGGCTCGCTTTCTTAATGTTTGAGATGTGTATGATACTTTACATCTATGTTACAGATCGGGAATGGGCGAAGCAAATCATTTAGCGTAGTGAAAGTAAAATTATCATTATTGAACCGACTTTGAAATAAAAAGGACAAGAAGGATTCGTTCACTGTAAGATAACTGATTCAAAGTGAAAACTTGAATATTAACGTTGTGCATTTTTGATGTTTTGGAATGGTTAGGAAATAATTTTGCTTGAATTGTTAAGAAGTTTTCCCATAAAAAAACTTAATGAAACTATATACTAACCGTGCGTTATCTTAGCTGTAATATTTCCAGATTTGCTAGAATCTATATGAGAAATTATCACTTCCGATTCTCTAGGTTCATCATGTAAAACGTATGTGATCGGCATACGCATGTAATACTCCAAGGCAACACTTTTCAACTGCAGTCGTGTTTTCATTAGGATATTTTGCTGATTCATACCAATGTCCTAGGTGCTGCAAAAAAATTTAAAATAAGATAAAAATTAGAAAGTTTATTTTTCTTTGAAGGATATGGATTTCCTGGTGGTAAAAAGTTCACGCCGCCTAGACACATCAAAAGTGGTAATAGTGCGTTACCAAGCTGAGGCCATAATGTAAGGCCTCGTGTTAGTTTATATTATTAAAAACACTTCAACGCCAAGCACTCACTTTATGGTGACAGAGGCATAAAATGAGGCAGGAAATATTTAAAAAAGGTAGAAAAATCAGCATTGGAATCAATCCATCCATTCAAAACTTAACATGTTTTTTTCTTTGGAAAAAAAGGATTGCTTGGTTTTTTGAAATCATGGTAAAAGTGAAACTTGATCTATAACTGTAAACTATAGACGAGGCCATATTGGCCTTGACTGCTCTGACGTCGCCATCACGGCGACATGCGACACACAGACCAAAAATTTGAGACGATATTATAAAAGTTTTACTTTAAAAACATCGTCAAATGTTTAAAACAAAGTCCAAAACAGAAGTTTCGACCTTTGGAAATAGTGAGAAAATGCAAGTGCCGACCCAAAAGTTTGATATTTATTAAAATTATGTTTACTGAATGCCCATTCGTGTATATAACCAAATTCCTGATAGACTGAGGTCACTTTTATTCAAAAAAATATTGAAAGAAGGTAGTTAACTTGCTGTTAGAGAAAACATATTACGACGACGAAAGGTGTTTTTAAAAAGATTTAATTAAAACAATCAGCAAGCTTGGGAACTGAAGGAGAACTGATTTTAATATAACTCTAAACTTTTAAGTGGCTTTCTTAATAACTAATTAGTACATATGATCTTATGCTACGAGTATATCCGGCCTTTACGGCAACCCAGTGTCAAGATTTTTTTTACAGAAAATCAAATATTTAATAAATATTCTAAAATATAATATTTGTAAGTTTTTTTTTTCATACAAAAGGAGGCAACGAGCAGTGGGTCACCTGGTCGAAAGTGATCACCACAACCAACGGGCATCCGCAACACCAGGAGTATCACAAATGCGTTGCCGACCTTTAAGAAATGAGTACGCTCTTTTTTTGAAGGTCCCTAAGTTATAATTGTTTGGGAATATCACCCTCGGTAACTGATTAAACAAAAGTTTTGGGCGAAGTAATAAAGTCTTCGGAATCGCACAGTTGTAGATCACCACGCATCAAGAAGATAGGCATGATACTTTAAACTCTGTTGCAAAGTCCGAAGGTGGAAATGAGCAGCTAGAATTAAACCAAACAACTCCACAGAACATTACCCACGATAGTTGCGGTAGAAAACACTGAGGTACCTGACATCTCTATGCATCGCCAAGGGATCAAGCCGATTGGTAATTGCCCGGTCATTAACATGCTCTACCTTGAACGCGGTCAAACGGAAGGAGCTGGTACTGTGGAGCCCCTGCCCAGAACTCCATACGAGGTTGAATTTGCGCTTTGTAAGCGATGGGTCGGCATGAAATACTATCTCGCTTTACTGAACATAACAAGTTTTTTCGAAGCTATTTTAGCCTTCTCCTCCAGATGACAACGAAATTGAACATCACTCGAAATGTCTATGCCAAGTATACCAATGCAGGCTGTGGCAGTGAGGGAAACGCTCTCAAATCGAGGAGATTCGACGAAGGGAATCTGTTTAGCGGAAAACGCGCAAACTTGTCTTGCCAGTGTTAAATTGCACCAGATTATGCTGGCCCCAAAACGAAATTTCAGACAGAAGATTGTCAATTTTAGACAAAAATTAGTTCTGGCTCTCAATGATATGTTCCCGAGATATATTATGCCGGCCAAAGTATAAGGCTTCCCCAACAGTTTCGTCTGCATAACAATGAGTGTTACTAATTTGCAACATGTCATTGATAAGCATAAGAAACATAGTAGGAGAAATCACAAAGCCTTGGGGAACACCAGTATTGACAAGCTTGGACTCCTAGCACATGCCGTCGACAACGACCTTGATGCTGCGCTCCTTCAAAAAACTAGTGACCCATTTGCATAATTTCTCAGGAAGACGGTAAGAAGAAAGCTTCTATAGAAGCGCCTTGTGCCACACCGGATCAAAGGCTTTTATTACAAAACATCAAAAATGCATGACGTTAAAATTTAATGGCCTTACTAACAAACATTTTCACTAGTGTATGCAATGTGTATTTTTTTTTATTTGTAACATTTTTCCCTTTCAGTGTTTCATAAGAAAAATGTTACCAATAAAAAAATGACACAAAGGATATATACACGACTTATAGGAGGCAAAAACGTTCCTACAAATTTATACAAGCTTTACACTTTCCGACACTCTTGTCGTGTTATTTTGGAAGTCACGTTTAATTTTTATTTATATAAATTATTATCAAACTCTTTCTCACTGCTGTAATACATTCTAATTATTTATTTTTAATACATATAAATTATTAACGTATTTTTTTACAAATAAACAACCTTAAGCTTTTGACCTGACAGAAACAACTTGATGCTATGTGTCTCTTAAAGTGGCTCGGTAGCAATTTTAGCTATGCGTCGATTTTGACAAACGCATAGTGATTGAATTCACTCAGGAATCGTTTATGAATATGTTTGTCTGTCCCTATGGGTTTGTGGGCACTATGAGACCTCATGGTGTTGTTTATGAATACGGGTGTAAGTACTGACATTTAAGTAGTGAATCTTGAACGGCGACACTAAAATCACAGTATTCACAGCATTTCGTTGCTGCGAGAACAATAGTGGTTTCATTCCTTTTCCATTCTATGAATATTCGTTAAGGTCATGTGTGTCTGACGCAAGTTTAATGTTTCTTACTAATCACAAAAAGTGCACAATGTCGTTAAAAAAATCTCTTTAATGATCTCTACAAATATTTCCTGCATCTCTTTACATTTTAACATTTGTTATCCAAGTAGTTTTCACATTTACAAAAATGAAACGGCATTAGCTCAATCACCTTTCCTGAGTCCTCACCATGAGCTTACGGCTTGTGAAATTTACTATACTCGCTACCGTCTGTGTCAATTATTTGTATGAAAACTTCAAACAGCGTCTCTATTAGTAGTTAAGAGAAACTCATTTTTAGACCAGGCCTTTACCATGAATTTACGGCTTGTCAAGTTTACTATCGTATTCACTCTGTCAAATATTTGTCCAAAAACTTTCAACAGCACTTCTTTTGGCAAATAAGAACATTAAAATAAAATAAATAAGAGACATTTTAAGAGCAAAAGTGTCATTGATTTGGATACGTAGCTTACCGAACCCAATCTATACCAGCTCAATGTAAAAGCTCTACAGTTTATCCACGTAGCACGGATATGAAAGCATATTATACAGCACTTCCGTTACAACAGATCCATATTGATTACATACAGATTTTAAGTGCCGATCACGTAATTTTTACGTAATCATTATTTACTCCAATACAAAGCAATACGACTAATATTTAACATTTAAAAAGATCACGACTTTTAAAATTAAGAACATAAACATTACTCACATCTTTAAATTCATAGAAAGCTATTGGTTTAGCATCAGGACATTGTAAATCAACTGCAACACAGCCAACTAATGTAGCAAAAAATACAACAATCGACATTTTTCTTGTATACAAGTTACACTATATTAAATCGAAATGCAACCGGTATCACAAAACTAAGGTCACGACTATGATAACCCTGAGATTATTTTATAATACGGGATAGATTAAACAGGAGGGGAAAAAGTTTTATGCCGGTATAGAGCAAAGTATTTATATTATGGTAGAGTTTAGCAGTGAATCGCCTGGATTAGTACCACCGCCTTACCCATTTCTGCCGCCGTAACGTCCAACGCTTGCCGTCAAACAATTATTACATTATGAAGACAAAGACAGGCAAAAATCAGGCAAATTAGGAAAAACTAGTTTTTTGTTTCTATACATATACTTTTGACCACCTCGTTGGTCGAGTGGCTAGCGTACACGCCTAACTACATCGACTAACCGCGAGGCTCGGGTTCGATTCCCGACGGGGGCAGGCATTTGTGTGATGAACATTTATATGTCTGCATTTCCGGGTCTGGGTGTTTATTCAATTTATTCTGGTGTCTATTTAAGTAATTCTATGTATTGGTATCGTTGACTAACACCCACAACACAAGCATATATAATTTGCTTACTTTAGGGTTAGATTCAATTTGTGTAACTTGTCAAGGGATATTTATTTATTTACCTAAACTTATACATGTATACTGGTAACTAACTCATAGCCTTTCTAAGGCGGCTTTAGTATATCAAAAGCAATAAATTTTCTGCTTGTGCCGTACAAGTATAGGTCATGCTTACTGCTATCTAAAAAGATGTCAAACAATTTGGAGTATCGTCATTATTTATAAGAATAACTAAGTAAATAATACTTACAGCGTCAAAATCATAGTAGGTTATTGGTTTAGCATCAGGACATTGTGAATCGGCAGCAGCAGTTACACCTAATGCGGCACAAAATATAGCAGCCAACATTTTACTTGCAAATTAGAAACGAAAGTAAACCGAAATAAAAACGGTATCACAGAGCTAAGGCCATGTCATTGATAACGCTGTAAAATTATTAATAACTTCTCAGTCTGGTCTAGCGGTTCAATTGTTGGACTTGACTGCATGAGGTCCCGGGTTCGAATCCCGGGTCGGGCAACATAAAGAAAATTGGATTTTCCAATTTTCTTATAAAAAAATCGTTGCTCGGGATTGAATATGTGCACGGTTGGCGATAGGCTTGCCACCTAGCACATTGTGAGACTTAGTATCTTTGGCTAGTCTTGGGTGCCCTGGTTGTGCCTCTGCCTACTTCTTCGGGAATATGGGCGTGAAGATACTTTTTTTTACTAAATATGATTTTAATAACAAGCTACGGAATATGCCACATTCATATCTTCAAACCAAGTCCTTTTCAGGGTAGGCAGAGAATATCGGATGCCGAATGTCACCGTTTCTGCAGACCTGCTAGCCTAGATTATATCAATTCATTTTTCTTTTCGAACAAACAAGCTGATTTCAAAGACTACTAACTCGATTTTTAGGCTCCGTACAATTAATGCACCTGGGTTAATTCAGCTAGGTGATTTAAATACACTTTAAGTAAACTTTAAACACCTGGGTGCATTAAAATTACTGTTTCGTACATTTAATTCACCTAGATCAATTAAATACACTTTAAGTAAACATAAATCACCTGTTTCGCTTTTCAAAACATACAAAAGGCATGTTAATAAATTTAGCGTAAACTTTATTCACCTAATCAAAAGAAAAGTAAAAATAAATAATAATAATAAAAATTGGTAAATTAACCCAGTATATAAATGGAAATAAAAGTAGGAGGCTTGAAAAACAAATACAAGATATAGTCGAAAAATACAAAATTCATTCTGCCCACGAAGAACCTAACACACAACTTGTACACACTCTAGACACCCTAAAACAAAAACTGTCAGTAATCTCAGGTCGTATTCAAAGATATAAAGCATGCACACTAAGAAAACAACAAAATTATCAATTCAGCAATAATGAAAATCAATTTTACAGACAAATAAAACAGATGACAACAAATAGGCAAGATGACACTTCCAATACAAATGAGTCCCCTAACTCAGATACTTTGAAAGAGTTCTGTTCAAAAATTTGGGAAAATCCTGTACAACACAATAAGCAGGCTTCCTGGATTCAAAAAGAAATACACAAGAATACAACCACACAAGATATGCAATTTGACTACATTCCAATAGACACATTTCAAAAAGTACTTTACAAGGCACACAACTGGAAGGCCCCAGGCTCAGATAACATCCACACTTACCGGTATAAAAAATTCACGTACATACAAAGTTTTATACACAATTTTCTAAATAAATTCATGGAAGACCCTAACACAATACCGCCCTATGCCACCAGTGGAATTACTTTTATGATACCCAAAGATCATAATGACCAATTAAATCCTGCCAAATACAGACCTGTCACATGCTTACAAACGTTGTATAAATTACTTACAGGTTGTATAACAGACATGATATATGAACATATAGATAAAAATCATTTACTAGCTGAACAACAAAAAGGATGCCGAAGATTTAGTCAAGGATGCAAAGAACAAATCATTATAGATTCCGTTATACTAAACCAAGTTCAAACATCAAAATCTCATCTATATAGTATGTACATCGATTACAAAAAAGCCTATGATTCTGTTCCACATTCTTGGTTACTACATGTTTTAGAAATATATAAAATACACCCAAAAATAATAACATTAATGAGAGCTACTATGTTAAACTGGACAACCATACTTAAACTTAATACTTCAACATCAACAATTGAGACTGAGCCAATAAATATGCAAAGAGAAATTTTCCAAGGTGAAGCGTTAAACTCACTCTGGTTCTGTCTTGCTCTTAACCCTCTCTCAAATATACTTAATCCTACAGAAGCAGGTCACCTTTTGCAATACCCAGATATTAACACTGGAAACAGTACCCAAGAAAATATTAATCACCTATTTTATATGGATGACATCAAACTATATGCAGATAACAAATATCAGTTAAATCACTTAGCCAGTCTAGCAGAACAATTTACGAATGACACAAAAATGGAATTCGGCATTGATAAATGCAAAATAAATTCAATCAGAGCAGGGCAAAGCCATCAGCACCACTATACCTTAGAAACCGGAGATATAAATGAACCACTAACGGCCATTATTATTAATCAATCCTAATCCAAAACTCGCTGTCCAAGATTGATGTTTTGATCCATTTTTATGTTATCGCTTGCCAATAACTCTGTGGACTGGACAAATATGGCAATTAGGTGTGGGATAGGCCGGCGGATACGCAGCTATCTAGATTGCTTGAAATCCATTAGATTGAGATACATTATTAACATTGGCCGTTAGTAAACAAGAAATATACAAGTACTTAGGATACAATCATGCATTGCAGATACAATACAAAGACACAAAACTTAAACTAACACAACAATTTCGCCATCGACTTAATTCAATTTTAAAAACACAACTAAATGACAAAAATGTTATTAAAGCAATGAATACTTACGCAATACCTATACTCACATATTCATTTGGTATCATAAACTGGTCTAAATCAGACCTAAAAGCTTTACAACGGATAATAAACACTACATTGACCAAATATCGCAAACATCATCCGAGATCTTGTTTACAAAGACTAACACAGCAGAAAAGATGGAGGCAGAGGACTTATTGACATTTCAAACCTCCACAGCAAACAAATGACAACACTCAGAACTTATTTCTTAACCAAATCAGAATCCTCCTTTCTTCATAAAGCAATAGTTTACAATGATAATAAATTAACACCTTTAAACCTTCAAGATAAATTAACACAAAACAATGAGAAACAGACCGACGATAAGATAAAACTTGCCGAATGGGCCTCAAAGTCTCTTCATGGATGACATCTACATGACCTAAGCCAACATAATGTCGACAAATTAGCATCGAACGCATGGCTGGTCCATGGAGAGCTCTTCCCTGAAACTGAGGGATTTATGTTAGCAATACAGGACCAAGTAGTAGAAACCAGAAACTATCAAAGATATATTATAGAAAATCTAGCAACCGACGTTTGTAAAAAATGCAATAGTAACCCCGAAACCATTCAACATATAACAGGAGCATGTAAAGTAATAGCACAAACCGATTATAAACACAGACACGACCAAGTCGCAAATATTATACATCAAAGCCTAGCATACCAACAGAATCTGATTAATTTTACTCAACCTTATTATAAATATAACCCGGACACTGTATTAGAAAATTCCAAATGTAAGCTTTTCTTTGACCGCGCTATTCTCACAGACCGTACTATATACTACAACAGACCAGACCCTTATTGATAAAAATAACAAAATTGGGTATCTAATAGATATTGCTGTACCTAACACACACAATATACAATCAACCATAGCCGAAAAACTGTCAAAATACACGGAATTAAAAACTGAAATAACTAGACTCTGGCATGTACAAAAGGTACTTATTGTTCCAATAGTGCTTTCCACAACAGGAGTGATACCCAAGCAATTGCATCAATCAATTAAAACTATCAACCTTCACTCTAACATCTACAAGTTACTCCAAAAAGCTGTTATTCTGAACACTTGCCGTATCGTCCGTAAATTCCTTCAATCCGAACCGGAAAACTCAATAACTCATCAAATCTCACTACCTACAGCAGTATCTAACTGTCATGCTATGACACAACCGACTTTAAGAAACACCTTGCTTGATGTGCACTTGTCTTAGGCCCGTGAAATGTACCGGTGAAAACTGAGAAAAACAAATATAAATCAAATAATAATAATAATATATTTATTGTACACAAAACGTTATCACAAACATGAACATAAAGATAATATAGTACAATGGGCGAGCTTATCTCCAGCAACAGAGATTTCTACCATCTGACCCGTAAAAAAGAAAAAAAAAACAAATACAAATAAAAAATAAATACCTTCGTACTCTTAAATTACTGTATAACGTTAAACTTCTTTTCATTAAACGTATTTTTTCTTCATGTTGGTTCATGTTCCCGTGTTGGTCCGGGCTCCTTTGTAGAATAGACCATCTGCCTTCCTGTGCCAGGTAGCTCGTAAAAAGCGAGCATAGGCTTGCCGTCACTAACACCGTGACATTTGACTAGGTGGTAGATTTCCGCAGCGACTTACCCGGATTGGTACCATCGCCTTATCTATTCCTGCCGTCATAACGTCATGACGTTCCAGTTCCGGTTCGGAGAGTAAGGTAGCCGGTTAACTTACTTTTGCTCGAGGCCTAACATCACGGCCTCTGGTTGGCAACGCACCATTACCACCTTTGGTGTCTCTCGGCGGCGGGAATTTCTCACCATCAGGGAATCCGTCTGCTTGTTTTCCTTCTAATGTTATGTATCTGTGGTCTAGCGGTTTAGTTGTTGGACTTAACTGCATGAGGTAAGGGGTTCGAATCCCGGGTCGGGCAACAAAAATAAAAGTAAAAAGTTTTAAAAAATAAAATAAATAAATAAATAGGTCCTTCGTGTCAAATACATCATCTGCTTCCATGCCAGTCAGCTCGTAAGGTGACAGCATAGGTTAATTGTGTTATTACCCATAAGAATTCTGGTACACGAGTACTGTGCAACAACTTGAAAGATAAGTATATGCCACCATAGACATTCCAGCAACCATAACGACACTGTCATGTTCCAGTCCAGAAGGAAAGGTAGCTGCTGGACTTGCACGTTATTAGGGTTAACATCCCGGGCCCTGTAGTAACGGGTGACGAATAGGGCTTCGGTATTGGCGACCTCATAGGCTATTATAAGGTTATGGCGCTGTGAGTCAACTGATTCGAGTGTTAACTGGCTTTAAAAGCAGCCCGGGACGTGAGGCACCATACCATGGTGTGACGCCATGCTGCTGTCTTCATAGTGATGGCATCAAACTATGGAGGCTTCGGAGCGAATGAGCCTGCGGGTAGGTTTAAGGGTGACAGCTGTGCGTTCTTCGGGAATCCCGCAGTCACCCGATACGCACTGAGGATGGTCACCGAGTGGTTTTAGCCGGTAGGAGTCCGGCATAACCTACCATTCCCCGAAAGCGGCAGGTACCCATGAGGATTTCCACTCGTTAAAAAAAGGCTCAACTTTGAGGCTACAGGACGGCGATGCACCCATAAAGTCTATGGTATTTATAGGTCATATAAGTCTCTTACCACCAGGAGAACATATACTTTTTGTTTCTATAAATTATATTTCTTTTTGTTTTCAACCTGTATGCGATATCCAAACCCAAAATCTGTTTTGTACGTAGACAATTAATGCCACGATTTGAACAATGTAATAATTTTCTTACGTGTTAATGGATTAGTTTAATCAAATTACATGACCACCTCGTTGATCGAGGGTTTAGCGTATAAGTCTAACCCCACTCACTAGCCACTAGGCTTGGATTTGATTCCCGATGGGGGCAGACATTTATGAGGTGAACATTTAGACGTCTGCATTTTTGGGTCTATATTTGTATAAATTTATTATGGTATCTATTTAAGTATTTCTATGGATTACAATCGTTGACCAATAAACAAAATAGCTTACTTTGTAATTAGATTAAATTTGTGGAAGGCGTCCATCGTTTATTTTTAAAAATGTAAAGCTCTTCGGTGGATACGGTGAATCAAGTTATTATTATATGACGTTGTTAAGACTTTGTTTGTTACACTAGTAGCGGCTTCGTTTGCGTTTTGACAGGAACCCATTGTGTGATCGGGATCAAAAGTAGCCTATTAGTTAACCCAGGTCACAATCTATCTGTGTTCCAAATTTCATACAAATCTTTTCAGCTATTCAACAACGTGAAAGAGTAACAAACATACTCACAAACTTTTGCATTTATAATATCATTAGGATATATTGAATAAGAAGAATTTTTTATGATATTGGAAAACAAATAAGTAGACGGATTTCCTGATGATAAGTAATTCACCCCGCCTAGAGACAGCGAAGTGGTAGTGGTGCGTTGCCAACCTGAGGCCGGGATGTTAGGCTCCGAGCAAAAGTAAGTTTACTGGCTACCCTACCCTCCGAATCGGAACACGTAATGACGTTATGGCGGCAGGAATAGGTAAGGCGGTGGTGCTAATCCAGATGCGATTAGTCGATTAGTCGGTGCGAAACTCTACCACCTAGTAGGATGTCACGGTGTTAGTGACGGTAAGCCAATGCTCGCCTTTTACGAGCTGCCTGGCAGGAAGGTAGATGTTCTATTACGTAAAGAAGCCCGGACCAACACGAGGAACATAAGAAAAATGTTAAAATAACAATGTGAGATTGTAAATCTATTTCATACAATGCTACGTAAAATATTTTTCTTCATAATTAGTGAATTTTTAGTCACTAGGCTTGCAAGCTTCTTCGGAATTGTCAATCCATATTAGTTTATCCCATTTGAGATATCCAGATGATTTAATGAAGTTCTTTACTTCAGTTTTGGCTTCACCTTCAAGGGTCTTTGTTCTGCTATATACCCAAAACATTTCTGTGAACAAGAAAGTGTGTTTATAATTTGAAGTACGAGGTTCTCCAAAAGGTAAGAGACAACAGCCGTGATCTACGACATCTATTTAAATTATGTTAAGGATACCATCCATAGATGTACCTTTCTCTTTTCGTTTCTGAAATGGTGAGTTCCTGGTGTCAAAACTCTTCAATTTGGAATTTGCTCAAATACTAACAGAAAATTAAGTATCAGTGTTTCAAAATAATTATTATTATTTAAACTACCACCCCTTCGCAGCTCCGAAAGGATTGACAAAAATTCTTTATTATTATTTATACAATAAACCTTTTTCTTGTATCACTGTATTAATTAAATACCACTTTAATTGATACCGATCAGCATTTCCGGGTCGGAATGATTAGTGAATTTATTCTGGTATACTTTATTTGTGTATTTTTTTTAATTGGCTGCCAATTTTGACAAACATCTAATTCCGCTGGCATAGCGCAACGCCTTTGTTAATCTAGGTTTTTTCTTTCTAGGTCTGTCATTTGTTTTGGTTTCGCTTTCATCCTTCATACTAGGACTTTCTTACATTCATCATCTTTCTTGCATGTGAGGGGAATATATATATATATTATCCGTCTAAGTATGTTTGTATTAGAATTACACAAGCATATAATTTGCTGACTTTGGGATTTTGGGTTATATTTGTGAATCTTATATAGAAATATCTATTAATATTATTATTATTATATTTTAAATATAATATGAGATTTTAATTGGAACAAGATAATTCCTTCACTTACCTTTATTTGATTTTGATTTCTCGTCGAAAAAGCAGGTGAAACTCAGCGCATATTTATCGTAGTCAACAGCCACTACTAAAGTACTATATTCAATAACAGCTTTGTGAACTGAAAAAAGTGCATTTTAGTTTAATCACATTTATTTCAATTAGAAAACTTGGCAATTCACGATATCCATTTTTTTGTTCTCGAGCAAAATCAATTGAATTAATATTGTATTACACCGCTAAAATAATACTAAAATAATCAAATGAAATCGGGAAAAAATATTCTTTAACCATTCAAAAATATTAAAAAAGTTAAAAAAAGTATCGTCACGCCCATGTCTTCGATGTGGTAGGCAGAGGTACAGTCAGAACATGAACGACTAGCCGAAGACACTAAGTCTCTAAATGTGATAGATGGCAAGCCTGTCCCCAACCTGGCACATATCCAATCCCGAGCAACGTTACCTCAAGTACCAACCGTTACAACGGACCTCAAGTAGTCTAGTCCGACGCCGGACCACTTAACTAGACCACAGAGGCATTACTTCAAGTTTCCACTGCTGCCGATTGTTGTGCTGTTGTGTTTTTTTTTTGTTTAAAAAAAAAAGTATCTTCACTTTGTTTAAAAGTGCATATTTATCTTTAAAACTATATTTCTAACTAAAAAAAAATAGAATGAATGGCCCAGTGTTTAAGGAAGGTTATTGAGTTATTAGTATCGTGTGTAGAGTTGGTGCTAATAAAAAGTTTAGTGGTGTGTCTGTGTGTTGTGTGGAGTTGGATATATCTCGGGTCTTTGGTTTCTGGTAAGTCCAATTCATTCATATCATATTGTATTTCCTGTTTTAACGCGCTACAATACGATTTCCGCAAAGCAACGTCTTCTTCTATTAAAGGTCATTTGCTGTTGTACATTCGAGTTGTCTACTATTTTTCTTATAAAGTATGGCACTATTAAGTAGATAAGTTTGTTTAAACAAACAAGTCTGTGTTATGCAACGTCTAGTTCCTGACAGTAATGATAATATTGATAACCCCAAACTCGCTTAAATTATTATAAATAATGCTTTTTGCTCTGTTGCTAACCGATTTTTAACATAACATAAAAAAAGTATTTGCACGCCCACACCCCGAAGAGGTAGGTGCACAACCAGGGCACCCACGACTAGCCGAAAACACTAACTCCCACAATGTGATAGGTGGCAAGCCCATCGCCTACTGGCCACATATCTAATTCCGGGCAGCAGTTTTTTTATTAGAAAATTGGAAAAACCAAATTTTCTTTTTTTGCCCGACACGGGATTCGAATCTAGGACCTCATAGTCAAGTCCCACACCTGAAGCGCTAGACCACAAAGGCGATTAGCATAATTTTTTTTTTAAATGTTGAACTTTAGCTATTTTTACAGTTTAAGGTCTGGTTTGAATTTTGGGGAAATTTTGTAGATAGTTTATTGAGTAAGCCAATTACAAAAAGGCAATTTGAGCTTTTTTAATCTTGTGTAAGGGATTCCTTTACAGAAAAATTCCCCTTCAAAGGCGAGTATAAAAGGCGAGCTTATATCTAATGAAATTTCTTTCTGCCAACCCGTGAATCAAAAGTTATGAATGAAATAAGTGGACCTCCGTACAAATAAAAAAAATATAATCGCTGCGATTCTGATCCGGTGGTAGTTTATAACAATGTAGCCGCACACATATTTGTATAGTCAAAGTGAATAAAGTTATTTCTGATTATGATTTTAAAAACAATCCTTATATAAAGTAAACATTAAAAAAAAAGTAAAATATAACTCTGTGGTCTAGCGGTCCGGTGTCAGACTTGACTTCTTGAGGTTCCGGGTTCCCTGAGTCGGGCAAGAAAAACAACATAGAAAACTTGCATTTTAAAATTTCTAATATTAATAACGGATAAATGCCTGGTTGGCGATACTTGATAGGCTTGCCATCTATCACCTTTTGGAACTTGGTGTCTTTAGCTACTCGTTGGTGCCTCTTCGGGAATACGTGAAAATAATTTTCTTATTTTAATGTTGAAATTGAACTGTTTTTACTGAATTTGAGAAAAAAAAGTAGATTAGACCATAGAAATCGATATAGCCCCGACATATAAACGGATACTCGTAGCATAGCTTAATAACTTTAGTGTGCAGTAGTTAGCGGTGCTGCACACCTTTTGCCTACACCAAACTTCATTCATTAATCACTATCAAATTCCTAAAAAAATTTTTTTGTGAAATAATATGTTATGTAGAATGGAACTTTAAGTAACTCAAATAATTAACATTTTCTCATAGGTATTTTTATTTTGCTTTTTTGGGACTTTTTCAGTACTTGTTTCTTTGCTCTGTTTCTTGGCTTAAATTTCTAAAAATTTTTAAGAAAATAATTTTTTTTCGTAACTGACGATTTGAGGATTTTCACCAAGTGGACCCATTCCTGAACGGCCACCAACGCAACGCATCTGTTGCAAATATCTCACTCACTTGTCCGTTTGCTTCATTTTTCTTAAGAAGAAAATGGACACTCGTTCACTACAATTAAAAAAATACAAATATAACTTACCACCACCAATTGTCATTTTGACTGTAACATTACCAGACTTGCTGTCATCGGCATAAGATGCTATTACCTCCGCATTACCAGGTTTGCCAGAATAAATGAATGTTGATTTAATTTTTAATTTGTCTTCTTCAACGGAACTTTCGCCAAGGTAGCAGCTTTCAACTTTTTTCATTCCATTTTCATATCTCGCCACTTCATACCATTCGCCAGAATACTAAAGAAAAGGATTTTTTTTATTAATACTTCCGAGTAATGTGATAAAATACGAAACTTTTCAAAAAATAACTGTTACTGTAAAAGTAAAGTATCTTAACGCCCATATCCTTGAAGGCGTTGGCAGAGGCACCACGAGGTAATCCACGATTACTACACATTTCACTACGATAGCTGTTAATGTAAAGCGATACGAAGTTTGCTGGGTCGGCTAGTATACAGGGTATATTTGATACTACAGGAAAGATAATATATTAAAATATATACAATTATATATAATACTAGTATATATAAATAAATTCCCATTTTGCAAGGTGCATAGCATTACGCCTAAAGGAATAGACCAATTTTGCAATTTTTGCTGTGTTAATTATATTTGGCAGGAGAAGGTTTTTATGAAAAGAGAACCTGGGAAAATTTCCGGGAAAGTTAAATGTCAAGCGACACAAATTTCGCCGAATCGGCTAGTATTTAACATAATAAATAAAACTTACTGCGTTCATATCATAATGTGCTACCGGTTTTGCATCGGGGCATTCTGAATCAGCAGCAGCAATTGCAGCTAATGCAGCAAAAATTACAGCAGTCAACATGTTTCTTGTAGTTCAGACGAAACACAAAATCAAAATGAACAAAATACCCGTAAACCACGTTCGTTGATTTGTGATAACCCTAAAAAATTATCTTCGCTTTTGGTGTCAGAAGTTTTATTCTTGTTACCTATCTTTGCTTGTTCTATCTATAGCTTTGTAATTTTTAATCTCAGGAATATTACGAAATTAGGTTTTGAAGAGCTTCCATTTCAAAGTTTTAAGTTATTAAGCATCTTAACACCCATATCCCCGAAGAGGTAGGCAGAGGCACAACCAGGGCACCCACGACTAGCCGAAGATACTAAATCTCACAATGTGATAGGTGGCAAGCTTATCGCCAACCGGACACATATCCTATCCCGAGCAATGTTTTTTTTGAATAGAAAATTGGAAAAACTCAATTTTCTTTTTGTTGCCCGACCCGGGATTCGAAACCGGGACCTCGTGCAGTCAAGTCCAACACCTTAACCGCTAGACCACAGAGGCGATTATAAGTTATTACTATACCTATTATAAAATTATTTTTTATATTTATATGCACATTTTACATAAATACATACACCGGCTGCCATATCTTCGACCGGAACACGAAAATAGCATGCAACGATTTTGTTTTTCAAACTGTTGATGTTTAAATTAACATAAAATATGACGGGACAGATTTTTGAGCTCTTTAGGCATGTGTTTACTTAATATATGATACTTAAAACACACACAAACATACCAACACACACACACACACCCGCGCACGCGCGCACAACAGAAATACATACATGATACATAACATTATTCTAACAACGATCTCTAATCTACTCTGCCAGATATACAAAAAGGTGACGTTGAGGATACTACTGATTTGAATAATTAAATTAATAACCGACTTCAAAATAGGGGAGGTTCTCAAATCGAATGTATGTTTTTTTTTTGTGTGTCACGCAATGACTTGTGTAAAAGCAAAAAACTTTGATATTTCATTTTAAAAAAGTAGGACATGTTGATATATGTTTTTTATTCTATTATTATCTTTATTTACAAAGTCGTAAATTTCCTTAGAGGATCTATCTTGTACATTTTGGTATTTGGTCCAAAGTATTCGCCAATGTCCTGTTTTATTCTGTACGTCAAGATATCCACATGTTTTTATGCCAACCCTAAAAAATGTGTGTATTGAAATCGAACTGGTAGAGTGCTGTGCAGTTACTTTTCCTGGTAGGGATCCTACACCTAATCTTATATTCCTGCACAACAGGCCTAATATATCGACCACAGAACAGCGGCGTACCCGTGAGTGCTTGTCTAATCACAGAAAAAGTAATGCAATACGATCTAAGAATGTCTTTATACCAACATATGGAATGTCTTGCTCCTAACAAGATGTCTGTAGAAACCTATAGTATTAATCAATAGCGAAACACCATAAAAGTGTTGATTTGTGTCTTTCGCCATGACCTATAAAGTGCTATTATTAACTGCCTCAAAACATCGACTGTTATTTTATTTAAAACTATTTGTCCCAATGAACTTACCGTCCATCGCTACGCAGTTTTTTAACAGATACCTTAGATTTTAAGGGTCCATGTATGCTAAAATACGTCAGCAGTAATGTTCTTTTCATACTAAGCAATCATGGATCTTGGTGACAAAAATACACACGGTTAACATTAATATGCTTTATAAGGCTAGTGTTTCCAAAACACGATTCATTTCACTTTGCTCGATAGAAAAAAACCAAAAAGCCTTTTTTTATTCGTTTTTTCGACATTTTTCACAAAGAATGTTTTAAATGGGACCTGTAACCATAGTTTTCAGCAAAAATTCTTGTCTCTGACTTGTCGCCTCTGTTTTCTAGCGGTTCAGTTGTTGGACTTGACTGCACGAGGTCCCGGGTTCGAGTCCGTGTCAGGCACCAAAAAAGAAATTGGGTTTTTCCAATTATCTAATTAAAAAAAAAGGTTGCTCGGCATTGGATATGTGCCCGGTTGGCGATAGGCTTGCCACCTATCATATTGTGGGACTTAGTATCTTCGGCTAGTCGTTGGTGCCTTGGTTGTACCTCTGCCTACCTCTTCGGGGATACGGGCGTGAAGAACGTCGTCGGATTAATGTGGAAGTACTTCCTACTAGTATTTTGTATACACGAAAATTTAAGTTTCGGTCAAACCTGATCGCCAAGCAGGCGGGACGCAAAAATGGCGTAACCTAGCAATTGTAACGTGAACCTCGTTTTGGGGTTGCGTAGCCAAGAAAAAATTGCCATGGCTGTCTGTTCGTCTGTAAGTCACATGCACTTTTTTCGAAACTATAAAATTTGTGTTGTTTAAACTTGGTGGGTTCATGAAGTCTGTAAACCGCATTAAGAATTGTATACTAAAAAGAAAAATAATTATAAATTTTGGGGATTCCCCATGGTAGTCCTCTATATCTTATTTCGTACTCGAGGGTTGCCTGGAAGAGATCGCTGACTTGGCGATAAGGCCACCGTTGTGTATCTTATAATTTAAGTTTTATATTTTGCCTAGCTATAATACCCGGCTTCGCTCGGAAGTTGATATGAGATTACGCGGTAGTTGAAATCAAAAAATAAACTATGACGTAATAGTAAACAGCGCCTTTCGAAACACAACTCAAATAATCGTTGTTCTGAATGGAGTTCAACTACTCGACAACAGATGGCGCCACTACTTCACTTAATTTTCAAGTTGAGGAATTGGAAAAACACTTATATCTTTAAAAATACGCCTTTTAATTTAAAACGGGAACTTTCTTGTTCGAGGGGGCTATTGCTCTATATTATGATATAGCATATTGCACTATATTATGATATAGGGCTATTGCACCCTTTATTGTATCCGGAATCCTTTTTAAGGCCTTATACTTTGTCGCCTGCTCCCGTCAGCCCTACAGCATGAGACCAGGTAGGACGGGAGACAGGGAACAACTCTTAAAAAAAATATTACGGTGATATAATAAAAAGAACAGAATTAAGGTCTACAAAAATATAATATTAAACATGAGATTACAGACTCTTAATCGTTACAATTCACCGTTAATACGCTTATATCTAGATATAATGACTAAATAACAGATTTCTGACGTGGTGGTGGTTCTTAATTATTAAACTCAGGTCTGCTCAGGGCGGGTAGACAATTCCCCCTGAGCCGGTATGTCGTGGGTGCTTGCCTATGCAGTGTTAATTTATGGAGATGTGGAGAGAGGCGGCCTTTAAAGAATTACTGGCCTTAGTTTGCGAGAGACCTCCTTGGGGGCCCAGGTCCACAGGAACT
>NJDD01000530.1:0-11432 GCA_002245505.1 Calephelis nemesis
GACGTCATGACTCGTACTAGGTACGACATAGTGTGACAAAAGGTGAAGTATTTTTGCGGAATATTTAAAAATAAAGTTCATAGAAGAAACTATTGCAATTTTGCAATAATATATAATATAATAATCAAACGCATTAATTACCATTTAAGTCTATCACCCCTTTTATTTAAATTTGGCCGGTTGTCTCCAAGTTATCCTGTATAATATAGACGCCGCGGAGATTAAGCGATAATAGTTCTTATTAATCTATTACTATCTATATTTTACCCTTTGCATTCTGTGCTATAGACACTAGGACTTAGGGAAAAAGGATAAAAGACTCACCTTGTGAACTAGTCGTTGCACTTAAGGGGCCATATACGCTAAAATACATCAGCAGTTTACTGTTTTTTTCATACAAAGCAATCATGGATCTTGCTGACAAAAATACACAAGATTAACATAAATATGCTTTATTAGACTAGTGTTTCCAAAACACGATTAACTTCACTTTGCTAGATAGAACAAAATCAAAAAGTTAACCCTTTTTTTAAAGGTGTTGCTTTCTATCTACTTCAATCATGAAAATATCGACACCAGATTACACATAAACATAGATAAATACTATACCTAAAAGATAAGTGTTTCAGTTTTTATACTTTTTTTCAAATTACTTTTATGATGTCAAAAATAGTGATTTGTCGCTTAAGACGTTTACTTTAGAGCGCAGTATTTCATAATAATCATGGAACGGGCGAGTGCTGTGATTGGTTCTTCTGGTTGACTGAGTATGGGGCCTTAACAGAGACTATTTCACTTGCATAATACGAAAACTTGCAGCGCGTCCACCAGCACGGAAGGTTTGATAGTGACGATCAGGCGACTATAAGATACGATGCGCAGTGACAGCGTCCACTCATTAGGGATTAGATGGAAAGGGGCGAGATGGAGAGGCTGGTACAGCTCTGGCGCAAACACGTGATTCTTATAAAATAAAGATATTTTCAAGATTTATGTACATATTCAGACGGATTTTCTGATGGTAAGTAATATAATATGTTCTTAATCTCTAAATCTTTTGAGCTACTAAAAGCAGTAGCAGCTGAGGTTGGGATCACAAATCTTTTGAGCGAGTAAAGCTAAGGGCCTATACGTAATATACGTAACAGGGACATATTATAAGAAAAAATGAGATTGAAAGAAAGTGGTGTTAAAATGAGATTATATTTCGTTGGTTCGGTCATGTCGATATAATTACAGACGAAAGATTAAGAAAGCGGATATACAATGCGAATGTTAATAGTTGTAAGTACCCTGGGAGATTCAGATTAACATTCCACGATCAAATTACTTGAGTTTTGCTTTAGGGTTGTGTCAAAAGTTCCAGAAACCGGCATGTTTGTACGTAAGTTCAAGTTAATTTATTTGTCTTTAGATGTGTAAATTTCAGATCTTAAAAAAAAGTATCTTCACGCCCATATCCCCGAAGGGGTAGGCAGAGGCACAACCAGGGCACCCACGATTAGCCGAAGATACTAAGTCCCACAATGTGATAGGTGGCTTGCCTATCGCCAACCGGGCACATTTCCAATCCCGAGCAACATTTTTTTTTATTAGAAAATTGGAAAAACCCAATTTTCTTTTTGTTGCCCGACCCGGGATTCGAACCCCGGACCTCATGCAGTCAAGTCCAACAACTGCACCGCTAGACCACAGAGGCGATTTCAGATCTTATATTACTTAAACTACTATAGCTATTAATTGGCAAGCAAAAAGTGTTTATCGACTAAATATTCATCTATATTATAATATGCCTTTTCTTTAAGGCATCTAGTTAGTACTCGTTTAAAACAATTTACAATTAGTAGTACCCGGATTATCTGTGAAATTTTATTATAGATTTTTACCAACATTGCATGACAATTTTTTTCTGTTGAAGGCCTGAAGGTACTTCCAGTTTAGTGGCATCTCTAGATCTAGACTTTCCGCCCTCATTTAATTTATTAACAAATTAAAAACAAATTTCGAAGGGTACTAAATGTGGAAAAAGCCATGTAGGTATAGTTAAAAGTATGCTCTCTGTCGACCCCGTACAGGACTTGGTGTAAAGATATGCATGTATGCGTGTACACTTAAGATTATGTTATGATAGTGGCTTGCATTAGTGGTAGCTAGGCATACGAGTGAATTGCAAAACTCAAATCGCTAGATTTTAGACGTTTACGGTACTAGTGACAAATAAACCGATATTCGTCTCTTATGGTTTTCTTGGTAAGAATATAGCATGTACTTTAAGTTGCACTAGACCATAAAGGAAACAGAGACTAAACCAATGTATCTTCTGGATTGTATCTTCTATCTCACTGGGTTTCATCACTCGATAGTAACAAGACATTTGAATATATTATCACTGTAAACAAGTTGTCACAATTTGATTAAAAATAGGAGGGAGATTTTATTATAAAACTAGCTGTCCCGGTGAACTTCGTTCCACCCGTTCAGTTTGTATGGGAAAAAGTAAAATTTTGTTTTTCTTAGTTTTCTCGCAAGATTTTTCCTTTTTCTTATCTTTTAAACCTTCTCTGGACTTGAACGAATAATTCAAAACCAAAATTAGCGAAATCGGTTCAGCCGTTCTCGAGTTTTAGCGCTAACAAACATTTGATATCTGACATAGACTACTGGTCTATATTTTGTTACCACTTTGATGACAATAAATTTGACCAATTTATTCTTAAAGTCCCCGATATTGGTAACCTTTTTAAGGATTAATGGGTTGCCAACCGCGAGGTTTTTATATCGTCGCCCAACTCAGAGACGATAAGAGTGCTAAGTCCGTGAATGCATTAATTGAGTTGAATTTTCTACAACACCCGCAATAGGGGCTGTCCCCAGAGAGAACGAACCTTGATGCTGTTTTTGATTACTGGGAAAGAGGTGTTACCTTTATATTTTTCATCTATTATTACTACGTCGAACTCAATTTCATCCAATTAATTCTTCATATTTACCTGAAAATAAAAAGAAATGTGATCAGTTTAATAAAATACTATTAACACCATCTTAGGCGATCTATGCCAAAGCATAATATTCTTAATTACTGATTCTGAGTCTAGATGTTTTACTAATGGAACAATTGGGGTTTATCATTTCATTTTGATCGATCACATCTATGATTTAATTTTACTGTATCTTCACGCCCATATCCCCGAAGAGGTAGGCAGAGGCACAACCAGGGCACCCACGACTAGCCGAAGATACTAAGTCCCACAATGTGATAGCTGGCAAGCCTATCGCCAACCGGGCACATATCCTATCCCGAGCAACATTTTTTTATTAGAATAATTAGGAAAACCCAATTTTCTTCTTTGTTGCCCGACCAGGGATTCAAACCCGGGACCTCATGCAGTCAAGTCCAACAACTGAATCGCTAGACCACAGTGGCGATTTTAATTTTACTGATTTTGATAAAAATAGGTTTAAACTTAAGTGAGACCTCATTTTTTGAATATAATATTATAAACTAATCAAAATTGTTAATAATGTGCTTTATGATATAAACTGACCATTTAATGTGAGAAGTTTATAGGAATATTAACAAAAAATATCAAGGAACATTTTCAACTTACCAAAGTAGTTTTTTTACAATTAAACTTCTATAGTAGCTAGACACATCTTAAAAACTACGAGTACCTTATTTTTATATTAAGTCATGGGCTTTTTTTGAAGAAGGGAAATTACATCCTTTCCAGGAAACTATTAAATAACATGTCGCCTCTGTGGTCTAGCGGTCCGGGTGTTGGACTTGACTGCATGAGGTCCCGGGTTCGAATTCCGGGTCGGCCAACAAAAATGAGAATTGGATTTTTCCAATTTTCTAATAAAAAAAAATGTTGCTCGGGATTGGAAATGTGCCCAGTTGGCGATAGGCTTGCCACCTATCACATTGTGGGACTTAGTGTCTTCGGCTAGCCGTGGGTGCCTTGGTTGTGCCTCTGCCTACCTCTTCGGGGATATGGGCGTGAAGATACTTTTTTTTAAATAACATAGAAGCAAATGTTTATTTGTGTTGTTGATTACGAATTAGCCCATGTTTCGGTTTTTTTCGCTTTAAAGGTAACCACTAGAGTTATCGAAATGATAAGAAACCTTTCATTTCCTTTATCGAGTTATATTTTAATATCATCCAAAACTGGTGACAGTCGCTCCTTGTGTAGAGGCATGTATCCCTAAAAAACAAAAATATTCCAACATTTATATACAATACTAGCTGCCCCAGCGAACTTCGTCCCGCCAACATCCGGATAAAAACTATCCTATCTTAAGATGGACCAAACTACAGATATATGAGAAATTTTATCGAAATCGGTTCAGTAGTTTTGGAGTTTATTGGCAACATACATCGTGACACTAGATTTTTATATATATATAAGGTTATGTACCTTTTTCTGATTTCATTTCGTTTTAAACAAAGTTTTGGGTTGCCTAAATCAACGACATCTTTTGATAATTAGTGGATTGTTGGTATATTAGTGATGTATTAGTATGTTTTTTAATCTTCTTATGAAATATGCTTATCAATCATTGGTTACATATTACAATTCATTTATGGAAGTACGACAAATATTAACGTGTAACACTCGAAATGCAAACATGATTTTTTTGTGGAATCTACAGCTAAAACCGTGTTATACCACAAAAAATTTTATTCTGTATGCAAAAAATATACAATTCTATTCCTGCAGGTTTTAAATCGTTGCTACTGTAACAATTTCAAATTGTTCTGTGCAAAAAATCTTTAAGAAAAAAGCTTCTATTCGCTACGCGATTTTTTAAGGACGCAAAAAGTAAAAAAACATTTCTTAAACTGTTCCGGTCCGGCTAAAAAGTAATTATTTAGTTATTCATTTCACAATTATAATTATTCTTTTTGTATTATAATAGTTTGGAGCTACTACTGTTTTTCACATCATTATGTTTTAAGGGTTATTCTTAAAAAAACAGTTTTTTTAATATTTTTCTGACCTTTCAGACAGCCTACCTACCCTCCTTCTTGTGCTAACTAACATACAGTATCACCCTACTTTGTGCAATGAATATTTTTGATTTGATTTAATTGGTATGTCGTTATCGTGTACAATACTCACTAGCTAAGCTAGTACTCCTTGCCATGACGTCACCCCAAAGCGTTTAAGCATGCATTTATTTATCTAAACTTTACCACCCACCTAAATAATGGTTAGACGCATGGGATTACATGGGACCCGTTACTTCTTTTAAAACAAGCCTTTTTGGTAAACATTCGTAACATTCGAAATAAACATTCTCTGTTCGCCTCTGTAGTCTAGCGGTCCGGGTGTTGGACTTGACTGCATGAGGTCCCGAGTTCGAATCCCGGATCGGCCAACAAAAAGAAAAATTGGATTTTTCCAATTTTTTAATTACAAAATGTCGGTCGGGATTGGAAATGTGCCCGGTTGGCGATAGGCTTGCCACCTATCACATTAAGGGACTTAGTGTTTTCGGCTAGTCGTGGGTGCCTTGGTTGTACCTCTGCCTACCTCTTCGGGGATATGGGCGTGAAAATACTTTACTTTACTTTTACTTCGAAAGCTTATGAGTTTTAATATGATGATACATTTATGAGAAGAAATGAGTTTCTGTAAGACAGACCAAAGCTAAGATTTTTGTGGATTTGGAATACAACGAAAACGTAAGACAATCCACTTCAAAATACATTGTCAAACAAAAGCTGTGTACAAAAGAACTAAACAAAAACTTGTTCCCATACATTTCAAAGAAATAGAAGCGTTTCCGACGCGAAAACATTCGCGTAAGTGATTCAAAAGAAGTCTCCAATTCTCTAATGTAATTCCGGGGGAAAACCCACACAGGCGAGCTATCAAATTTACAATACATTGTTGAAATAGAATATTTACAGAAATATACGAGCGGTGTGTTCAAATCGAATGAAAACTTGGAAGACGTTTTGAATTGTTAGAGCTTGAACACGAGTCCTCGTTGTAATATGATTTTATATCAAATTTATTGTTTTTCATATTTTTCATCGTAGGTAGGCTTTCACACTTGGTAGGCTTCCGTTGACTTATGTAACAAAAAAATTCAATCAATAGTACTGTAAAAAATATGGGTTACTCAAAACGCGTCTCATATATCTTAGATTCATAGAAAATAAATCGTACTTTTGAAACCAACCTTCATGTAATTAAAGCTCAGGCTCAGGAAATTAATTATAGTAAAAGATATGTAATATAATGATATGTCATTAATCAACAAAAAGCTGAATATGAGATGGTACTGTTTCTTTTGTTACCATCGTCTATGAAATTAGCCATAGATATAAAGACACGATTGCGATAAAAGAGAAATTTAGAGAAACCCAAAACATTTAAAGACTCCCACATTATTCCACCTAAAATTCTTTGCGTTTTCTTTTCAACTATTTTTTATAAACTTTTTGATGCTAAACTAACTAAAAAGGTGACCCAATAATTGAACCATTTTAAGGAAAGGGTTCGCCCTTAAACAAGGGAACGATTTTCTTCGGGTACTTTGCCGGTCCTTCAATATTTGTTACAAAGTAGTAGTGTTAAAAGAGTCTCCAATGGTAGGATCACCAAAATTGATTTATATCTTAGGTAACCATATATACAACCGCAGTTTCACCATATTTCTTACTTCTTCACACTCATTCAGCCACTTTCATCATAATACCATCACATGTTTGTGTTATCTATGATTTATTTGATTACTGAGAACCAGCGGTGGCATCATGGACATATTTATAAATATCTCCATTAAATTCGCCTCTGTAGTCGAGCGGTCCGGGTGTTGGACTTGACTGCATGAGGTCTCGGGTTTGAATCCCGGGTCAGCCAACAAAATGAAAATTGGATTTTTCCAATTTTCTAATAAAAAAAATGTTGGTCGGGATTGGAAACGTGCCCGGTTGGCGATAGACTTGCTACCTATCACACTATGGGACTTAGTATCTTCGGATAGTCGTGGGTGCCCTGGTTGTGCCTCTGCCTACCTCTTCGGGTTATGGGCGTGAAGATACTACTACTTCTTCTTCCATAAAATTCATTGTACCATTAAAACACTTCAAGTGTGTTTGCAAGAATGTTATTACTACTAGACTTAGTGTTTAGTGGTATTCCTGCAACAACGTAATATTTCTTTCTTCAGTTCGTTCTTACTATCACTTGATTGCATAACATGATACATAGTCTAGATAATCGTCGCCTCTGGGGTCCAGCGGTTCAGTTGTTGTACTTGACTGCCTAAGGTCCCGGGTTCGAATCCCGGGTCGGGCCTACAAAAAGAAAATTGGGTTTTTCCAATATTCTAATAAAAAAAAGTTGCTCGGGATTGGATATGTGCCCGGTTGGCGATAGGCTTGCTAACCAAAAATGTGATTGTGGGATTTATTGTCTTCAGCTTGTCGTGGGTGACTGGTTGTGCCTCTGCCTACCTCTACGGGGATATGGGCGTGAAGATACTTAGTCTAGATAAGCTTCCTCTTAATTCCAATGGAAGCTTTCACCTCCTCATCCCAATATGCGTTACCTACCATTGACTTGTATATCTTAGCACTTTTAGCGACATTTATTAGGATAACACTTTTTGACCTGTCTAGGCTTAACTCTCATACTTGCTCTCTGGACTCGTGTCATGCAACTTTTTACTCTCCGATGTCTTCACTTCTTAAAGAGCTAAATTTAGATTTTAGACTTAATCGGCAAGTCAACAAATAGCACTCTACATTAAAAGTTGTGCCCGAAGATTCTCCTGTCCTTTTAACACTTGCAGTGGTGACTATCGTGTACGTGTATAAGCTGCTACTACAAAAATCTCACGTGTCTTCCAGTTTTAAAGAGCAGTCTTTTCAGATCTTTTAGACCTAAGGTTAAGCGAGACGATAGGATGATATCTAAACCAGCGCTTGCCTGACCGCTTTGTGGTTCATCAGACCACAGGACCGACCTGATACCGTGGAGATCAAAAGTATCACTACCGTTTCGCTAAGACTACTCTTCTGGCCAATGATCTACAAAATAAGTTTAAAAATGTGTGTTCATAACAACTGTTATCTTATAACATAAAACTCTGGTCTGATTTATTAACGTGAAGAATTTATAATCAACAGGTTATTCAAATTTGGAGAGGCGACTTAATTTGAATTTAAATGCAGACCTGAAAAATTTAAATCACACAAATATCAAAAAGAAACTTTACAGAAACCTTCAATGAATGCAAAATACTTTTCTTGATTTAATTGTAAAGTTTTGAGTTTTAATGAAAATGAGAAAAGGAAATAAAACTTATTGTGAGCGTGCCAAAGGATAGGGTTAGCAGGTCTAGGATGTGATAAATTAGGGTTTTGTTGAAAATGATTAAATTTATCTTTTTATCGATATAGTATCGGGTAGCAAATTTGGAGCTCGTTTTATAATTAAACCGAAAAAAAATCTTTGAATTACTGATTACTTTCAAGTTGTTTTACACATATAGAAATAACATGATAATAAGAACATACGATATGGTATGGATGAAAAGGGATAATTTTCTATTGAAAATGAACACGTTGAACATATTGACAACGCAAAACACAAACACACTGCACTACACAATTTGAAACTCGCAACCACTAGCCACAACGCAATGACATCTTTAATTTGTCAATGCCACAATGCAACTGCATAAAACACCAACGTAACTTTTGTCACCTGAGCCTTTACCATGAATTTGTATAGATTACGTTCAGTAAGTTACGTGTCGAAATCTATGACACTTTTGGTCTAAAAATGTGTTTCTCTTAGTTACCAATAGGAGGCGCTGTTCAAAGTTTTCATACAAATAATTTACAGAGACGGTAGCGAGTATAGTAAACTTGACAGACCGTAAACTCATGGTAAGGGCTCTGATCACTCCTTGACATTATTTTATCGCAGCGAAGTAGAGTGTTTGCGTTCAGTCAGTATATAAAAAATATTTTTTTTCGGAATCGAAATCGGAAAAAAAAAATCCTCCATGTTGGTCTGGGCTCTTTTGCAGAGTAGACCATCAGCCTTACTGCCAGGTAGCTCGTAAAAGGCGAGCGTAGGCCGTAGGTGTTAGTGGCCGTAAGGCCACTAACACCGTGACATCCTACTAGGTGGTAGAGATTCGCAGCAACTCGCCCGGATTGGTACCACTGTCTTACCTATTCTTGCCACCATATAGTCCAATGCTTGCCGTTGACGTGTTCCGGTTTGGTGAGTAAGGTAGCCGTTAAACTTACTTTTGCTCGAGGCCTAACATTTCTAGCCTCAGGTTGGCTACGCACCATTACTACCATTAGTGTCTTTAGGCTGCGTGAATTTCTTACCAACAGGACATACGTCTGCTTGTTTGCCTTCCTTGCAAAAAAATCTAATTTTATTCTGCGTTAAAATCATAATGTAAAATTATCTTTAGTAATTGGATTTCTTGAATGCACTTCTTTAATGTGTGTTACTCCACTTTTTAAGTTCAAACTTCAATAAGTAGTACTCGTCTACGGGTTAAAGCGTTGCGTCTTCGCGCCTCTTAAATCATCGGTTTGCTTTGCGGCATCCTAGACGTGTCTCTGCCATAGACCATCGTGAAAAATTTATTGCACTGACACTACTGCCGTTTCTAGTAGCACAACGCGGATATGTGTTTTGGGACCTAAATGGCAGATATAATTGGCATCCATTTTATCTTTTATTTCAAAGACCGAAGATTATAATAATATGAAATTTGAACAGTTTCCTGGATATTATTTTAAATGTTATGAATAGTTTAAATTAGTAATATTTTAAATGTTTTTGCTATCTGTAGGTTTTCACCTATCACCTTGTGATTGGCCTTATTTTCGTTATTATACATGTTGATAACTTAATAGCTGTAAGTTTTCCTTCATTGTTATAATAAAATAAAAATATCATGTTAGACCGCCATCTATCGAAATAAGTAAGTAATCAAAAAATAATTTTAAATTTTTTTTCTTTAAGCTATTTAGCTTCGTTTGTGTATGTAGTTATACTTCAGTATGTATTATGTTTAATTTGTAATTGTATTAAGTAGTTATTTTTAGTACAGTTTTGCACACCACTACATATTCCATATATTGTTTCTCTTAAACGAGTTGGCTGGAAGAAATCTCATTCATTAGAGATAAGCTCGCCCTTTGTACTTACGCTTAATTTAGTCTTACATTTTTCTGTAGTTTTTATAGTGTACAATTAAGAGTTAATAATAATAATAATGACCAAGTGTTTGTTATTGATGTTACCATTCCGGGTGACGTTAACCTTGTGAAATCTGAAGAGGAGAAGCCGTCAAAATGCCTAGACTTAGCTAACGAGCTTACCGATATGTGGAATGTTAACTCAACAATAATTGTCCGGTAGTCGTTTCGGTAAACGATCTCATAGCGAAGAGTTTCACTCAACATCTAAAGAACATCTAGTACTGGGGACGGCACGCATTGTGCGGAAGTTTCTTAGTTCTTCGCCATGACCACTGACTGTTTAGTCAAAATGACACCGTCAGTAGAAATCTGTTTTTTATATTTATATTTTTATTTGTTAAATGTATAAATGTAAGAAATATTTTCAATGTAAATAAAAATAATAATAAACGCCTGATGATACGCATAGATTTCGAAAACATATTGGCATTACAAATGAACGTCTTAGAGACCCGTTTTATTTTTATTAACTATGTTACGAATGACGGCAAAAACATTAAAAAAATATGTAATGGATTTATCTATTTCACTTGAGAAATAATAAACTTGTTATTTAAAGCTTACAGCTGCGACAATACTTGAATTTTAATGAAGTGCTGGGATTTTCAAACGTAACCGAATATCGAAAAGAAAATTTCTGGAAAACCCTCAATGCATGCAAAATACTTTCCGTAATTGAATTGTGAAGGTTTGAGTTTTAATGAAGACGGGAAAAGGTAGCAAATTTATCTGGAGGTCGCCGAGTTTCCCTTGTTTTAATTAAAGTACCATCTAACTATTTTGTTCTATTGTTTGTTTGAAGATTTTTCTTTGAAAAGTTAAGCGCTTGCCCCGATATCAAAGTTTATCGAGATGCTTACTAGTTCAAATTTTCAATAAAGTTTACAGAGCTTGTGGAAATATTTTAAGCAAAATTTAATTATTTTTCCGTTCCTACATTTTTAAAGAGTTTAAGTTTGAAAATTGCTATAAGTTAAAATCTCAACGTTTTTCTCGATTGTATTAAATTTTATATTTTGACTGCTTTTACACAAATATGAAACATAAGAAATTTAAAATTAAAGCTAAACAAAAAAAAACATATTCCTACATTTTTGTATGCCTGTACACGAGGACGGGATTACCCACCATCACCATCATCATCCTAGTTTAAATCTGGGTATCCTGGGTAGTT
>NJDD01000530.1:14179-39088 GCA_002245505.1 Calephelis nemesis
GTTTTCCTTAAACGGGTTGGCTGGAAGAAATTTCATTTATTAGAGATAAGCTCGCCCTTTGTACTTACGTTTAGTTTAGTCTTACGTTTGACTGTCATTTTGGTAGTGTATTATAAAGAGTAAATAATAATACCCAGGCTTTTGTTGTTGATATTACCATTCCGGTGACGTTAACCTTGTGAAAGCTGAAGAGAACAAGCCGTCAAAATGCCTAGACTTTGCTAACGAGCTTACCGATATTTGGGATGTTGACTCAACAATAATTGTCCGGTAGTCGTTTCCGTAAACGGTCTCATAGCGAAGAATTTTACCCAACATCTAAAGAATATCTAGTACAGGGGACGGCACGCACTGTGCGGAAGTTTCTCAGGTTTTCGCCCACATCACTGACGGTTTAGTCAAAAGACCACCGTCGGTAGAAATCTGTTTTTTTTTATTTTTTGTTTTAATATTTGTATTTGTTAAATGTAAGAAAAAACAAGTATATTAAATGTAAATAACATAATAATAATAAAAACGCCTATTGAGAAGATGGTGATTACGATTTACGGCAAAAAACATTAAAAAATAGGTAATGGATTTATCTATTTGAATTGAGAAATAATAAACTTGTTATTTAAAGCTTACAGCTGCGACAATACTTGAATTTTAATGAAGTGCTGAGATTTTCAAATGTAACCGAATATCGAAAAGAAAATTTCTGGAAAACCCTCAATGCATGCAAAATACTTTCCTTAATTGAATTGTGAAGGTTTGAGTTTTAATGAAGACAGGAAAAGGTAGCAAATTTATCTGGAGGTCGCCCAGTTTCCCTTGTTTTAATTAAAGTACCATCTAACTATTTTGTTCTATTGTTTGTTTGAAGATTTTTCTTTGAAAAGTTAAGCGCTCGCCCCGATATCAAAGTTTATCGCGATGCTTACTAGTTCAAATTTTCAATAAAGTTTACAGAGCTTGTGAAAATATTTTATAGAAAATTTAATTATTTTTCCGTTCATACATTTTTAAAGAGTTTTATATTGCTATAAGTTAAAATCTCAATATTTTTCTCGATTGTATTAAATTTTATTTTTTGACTGCTTTTACACAAATATGAAACATAAGAAATTTAAAATTAAAGCGAAACAAAAAAAAACATATTCCTACATTTTTGTATGCCTGTACACGAGGACGGGATTACCCACCATCACCATCATCATCCTAGTTTAAATCTGGGTATCCTGGGTAGTTCATCTTATTTTAACGGAAACGGGAGAGGGGGTTGAAGTTCATACTAGTACTTCTCCACATACATACCTACATGGTCCCTTTCAGGGTAAGCAGAGAGTGTGCCAAGTAGCACGATCGTTGCAAACTTGCGCAGCTTCCTCGACAACCATTACTTTTTTCATATAAACACGGATTCGGAGACTTTAGACACCACCTTCAGCTACTATACTTCGTTGGATTATCTGCAGTCTTAAAAGTGAGTTCATTAGCACACGTGTTATACTCCACAACATCTAAGTAGCGTTTTAGGCATCTTTTCCCGGGCGTCAATAGGTTTAGCGTCGCATTGGCATTTGCTGCCTATGTAGGCTGCCGGTTTTTGTAAAACATAACGACACTTAGTAATTTTTCTGGAAGTTTTCCCATTCGACCGTCTGACTTCCTGTCCATTTCATCTATTGCAACATTTTCATCTCAATGACATGTAGCATCTGTTTAAGTAATCCGGGTATAACGCTTTTATATATATAATATATAAAATTGGGTATAACACCAATTCACTGTCATTTAAAAGTTTAATCCTTATGATGGCTTTACAAGTCTACTTAGCTAAATTGGGACGTTGATTGAAAAACGAATACTTTGTGACCTGTAGGCTAATCCTTCCTTTTCCCAATAACTCGTTATTTAATTAACAACACAATATTCGTTAATTAAGAGCACACAATCCTATTAATATTATAAAAAATAAAATAAAAAATTTGTATGTATGGATGTATGGATGTACGGATGTTTGTTACTCTTTCACGCAAAAACTACAAAGCCGATTACGATGAAATTTGGTATGTAGGCTAGGCTGAAGACCCAGAATAAAATATAGGCTACTTTTTATCTCGGAGTTCCCGCGGGATTGGGACTTACGCTGGTGAAACCGCGGGGCGCAGCTAGTAAACTTTACAATGTTTTTTTTTAATTTTTTTTTTATGATATTGGAAGGCAAAGAAGCAGACGGATATAGTGATGGTGAGAAATTAACGACCTAGAGACGTCAAAGGTGGCAATGATGCGTTGATAACCTAAGACCGGGATGTTGGGCCTTAAGCAAAAGTAAGTTTACCGGCTACCTTATCCTCCAAACCGGAACACGTCAATGGCTAGGGCTGACGTTATGGTGCCCAGAATAATTAAGGTGGTGGTACCAATCCGGGCTAATCGCTGGAAAACTCTTTTTAAATCTAGTTAAATGTCACGGTAACACCGTGACATTTAACTAGATGGACGCTAAACCTATGGCACAACAAGTTTCCTGGCAAGAAGGCAGATGGTCTATTCTGCAAAGGAGCCCAGATTAATACTGAGAAAAAGGCAATTGATAAACATAAGTTTGCTCTATGAATGCTCTACATTACTTTTAGATGCATAAATTGTCACCTTGATCCTGAGGCTCTCTGGCAGAGATTGAACTAATGTGATAAGACCGCGTTTGGGTACCTTTAGTTAAATATTGTATTTTAAAAGCAATGGAGTCTATTTCTGTACATTTTTGGTGCATAATAAAGTGTATTAATTCATTTACAAAGATAGCCTAACTTTGCGGAACTACTTATCCTTTAGGCGCCAGAATATAATGTTAAATTTATTGTATAATATATGCTGAGAGTGACCAGAGTCAGCTGGGCAGTCCAAATAATTGCTGACTCCTTACTAAGTTAGGTATGGATTGAAATGTTATAGCCTTATCTTTAAGACATACTTAGATCAAATAAAGCAACTACAAACTAAGATAGGTAATTAAGTATTTAGTAGATACTCGTAGAAAAACCAAAGAAAAATGTAAACATGATTTATGACAGATTATTCTCAATTTATAAAATTCATTCTGTTCACCATAAAGTTGAATATTTAAACATAATAGTTGAATATTTAAACTATTACAAAGAAGACCACAAGACACAAATAATATACTGTAACTGTAATCTCTAAAAACAAAAGATTGCTTGAACACACTACCAAAAATTGTTATGCACAAAGAACAATCGAGAATATAACTCCCAAATTATGTAAATAAATATCCTTTTCTCCTCGAGGATAACAAATTAAAGATGGGCTAATTAAAAGTAAAAGTGAAAAACATATTCCTAAAAATGTTGTGATGTGTAATTTAGATAAGTAGTAGAGTAAGATTTTCAGAAGAAAATAAATAAAAAAAAAACTTTTCAGAAGTTTAACTTAAGCTTAAAATTTTAGCAAAATACAATATTCATTTAAATAAAAAAAGGAATCAATTTGTTGATTGAATATGAACTCTAGAAACTGCTGAACAAAAAATTTTAAGCTTAAGATAAAGCTTTAATTATCTTCAAATTAGGCACTTGCAATACTTGCGTATGCGTATAATATATAAAAATATGTATTTTGTATAAAACTAATCAATAATACTATACTGTAACAATAACTGTAATGTAAAGTTTGATCATAATACTTTATTTACATATATATACATATTTATACTTATATTATATTATATTATATATACTTATATTATATACTTTATATACATATTTTTATACAAAATAAGACGAAAATTTAGAATTTCTTAATTCGTTGTCCTCGCTGGCTTATAGCCTCACGTTGGCCATTAGATTAAAACTTTCCCTCATTAAATCTCCATCAATCTTACATTATCCATCGAATCCACAGAATTGGTACAGCGTAATTAATTTAAAGTGACAAACTAGACCGACAAAACTGAATACTAAGCACATCTAATCGTTGCGGCTAATAAATCAATTACAAATCGGACGTTCGAATTCAATTCTAAAAGGATTCTAACTCACATTAATGTCACAGTGAGATTTATAGCGACTTGCAGATGGTTTACGTTTCTGCGAAGTTTTTTTGTGCTTTTATAATGATTTCATTTATTTAGGAATAAATTAAATCTTATTTTTTATGAATTGTCCTTATCACTCTAAGATTGTCTGGCAGCGATGGCTTAGGAGCGATTAGACCACCTTTATGTCTTTTATGTTGAGTATAAAATTTTAAGTGTAATAATTTATAACAATACTAGCTGCCCGTTCCGGCTTCGCTCGGATAGTAATTTTTTTACCATAAATTGAGATATAAGCTATCCTATCTCTCAAGTTGGATCGAACTGTACATGGTGTACGAATTTTATTATAATCGGTTAAGTGGTTTAGGAGTTCAATAAGGACAAACATTGTGACATGAGATTTATATATATTAAGATAATTGAACGGCGGACACTCTTATCATGCAATTTCTTTCGGACTTTTGCAAGAATATGTGTATTTTAGTTAAAACAAAATATTAAACTAACTTTATTTTTTATTGAAGTGATATTGATACGACTATAATGTCTCATAGGACCAGCATCATTAACTGGTATCACGAAAGTTATCATGAATTTACAAAATAATCATAGTTTGAATGAAAACTTTTTATGCTATTACAGGCTTCAATGATCTGCTAAATTCAAAGTAATAAAAACAATCGAAACAGAACCATGATTTCCCTTAAAATTATCAAGTATATTTTTCTTTTAAATCAATACAGTTTTGTATTTTTATTATATTCCAACAAAAAAAAATAAGCGAAAATATCTAAATAAAATAGGGTAAATAGGAATTTCGGGGTAAATTTAGACAAATCTAGGGATGACCTTTCAAGAATATTATTTTTGTTTAAATAAGAAACTATTGTAATTTTGTACAACATAATATCGCAGAGACATGTGTATGGTTTAAATTGTAGCAGAAATAACAGTCATTTAATGAGAATAATTCAAAAATGTTACCCTAACTTTTCTTTTGTCCCTAATTACCCCATTTTTTGGTTTATGTTACCACGAATTTATATCACTGCTACCTTTTCACATAAAAGTATTGGACCGCAAACACTCAGTGTAAACACTGGTGTTGGCCTGAGTTATGGCGTTCCTGAACGAGCGGAACTGGTAATCCCGCAGACGATTACATTTTATCCCACCGGTAAGCGGATTGACAATAGCTTACGTATAATTAGGTGATCGGGGCGTAGTTAAAAAGGTTACTGGAACTTCTTGAATACATAAACTTGAAAATAAAATGAGAAGACAATTGACAAAATATTTTTACTGATCCTACTAATCTTTATTATGGACTATGTTATCCAGCTCTTAAACAGATAAATTGATAATTTGCATCTTATGGTTGTTTAAGATTTATGGATATGTTGCTTAAGAAGTTAATATGCTTATGAGAATATTTAAAAGTTCAGTCACAAATGAACTCATAATTTAAGTTCAGAGCTAGCTGTTATTCGCGACTTTGCTCGCGTGACAGTTAAAATATTTACTGATTGTAGCCCATTAATATGGAATTTCATACAAACTTTCAACAGGACTTTCAATATAAAGGAACAGTCATCCTCACTATAATATTAACTTGTTTAATTATTTCATGAATCCATAAATGAAACTCCTTTCACTCTATTGAAATATGAAGTTAATTTACATATCAATTAAATTATTAATTGATAAGTTTAAATTACAAAGTTATCAGAATAATTGGACGTATTAATTAATTGGATATTTGGTTATAAAATTGTGTTGAATATATGGGAAATTAACAGCGTTGATTTTCATTGTGATGTAAAAACTTTAATTATTTCCTGAAATTAAAATCTGCGCACATTCGTCTTCAATTATGTGTTACAAATATTAATTATCTGTTGTTATGTAAATCTACGATATGGCAACCCCAATATCGCTACCAACAGTGCTTCTGTAAAAAAAAAGTATCTTCACGCCCATATCCCCGAAGAGGTATGCAGAGGCTCAACCAGGGTACCCACGACTAGCTGAATATACTAAGTCCCACGATGTGATAGGTGGCAAGCCTATCGCCAACCGGGCACATATCCTATCCCGAGCAACATTTTTTTTATTAGAAAATTGGAAAAACCCAATTTTCTTTTATTGCCTGACCCGGGATTCGAACCCAGTCCCCAAGTCCAACAACTGAACCGCTAGACCACAGAGGCGACCAACAGATACTTATTAAATAGGTAGCTGTCTTTATCGGAGGTCCAAGGCCTGGTGAAGTTGACAAAACCGCGAGGTTAGCTACACATTAGCCATATAAAAGTATCAGTAAAAGTAAATGGTCGTTTCATTACGATATATTTGATATTTTCCATCGTCGGCAGTTGGTAAAACTTCCAAATATTCATATTTTTAAAGAAAGAAACACTTGTACGGCTAAGTTTTAGCCCTGATGATGCTGTATAAGCGAAACCGGTAGGCTATTTACTACAAAGTAATAATTTATAAGCAATAAGTAAAACAGTACAAGTTTTTTTTATGTTATAGGAAGGCAAACAAGCACACGGATTTCCTGTTGGTAAGAAATTCACGTCTTCTAGAGACACCAAAGGTGGTAATGGTCCGTTGGCAACCTGAGATCGGGATGTTAGGCCTCGAGCAAAAGTAAGTTTACCGGCTACCTTACCCTCGGAACCGGAACACGTCAAGACGTTATGGCGGCAGGAATAGGTAAAGCGGTGGTACCAATCCGGGCGAGTCGCTGCCAAACTCTACCACCTAGTAGGATGTCACGGTGCTAGTGATGGTAAGCTGCCTGGCAAGGAAGGCAGATGGTCTATTCTGCAAAGGAGCCCGGACCAACACGGGGAAGTTACGAGTTGGATTATGGGATAGAAATGACCTACTATAACTATTAATATTGCTATAAGTGTAGACACTCTAAATAAGTGAGCTAAACTAAGTCTAAAGTTTTAAGTTGTAATAACTATGTGATTTGCTAAAATAACTCAATATAAACTCAAATATTTTTAATGCTATAGCGAAATGAAACTGGAATGGAATGGAAAAAAATGGAAATGTGGTTAATTTGTAACTAACTATATTTACATTCAGCTTATGTGTGTATTTGTATCTACTTGATTGAAATTTAAACATTATCATAGTGAAGTGGTAAAACCTTTACAAGGTTTTTGGTTATGGAGACAAATATAAATTATATTTTATTTTCTTTTATGTCAATAAAATAAAAGAAATAAAAAAAATAAAAAACAAATTACACTTACAGGATTTTTTTTGTTACATGTGATCACAGTATATAGTGATAGATTTCACATAATCTACATAAATTGAAATCTTTCGCATCACGCCTTAACGGGTGGTCCAATTTTGCTAATTTATTATATTGATCGCCTCTGTGGTCTAGCGGTTCAGTTGTTGTACTTGACTGCGTGAGGTCCCGGGTTCGAATCCCGGGTCGGGCAACATAACAAAAATTGGGTTTTCTAATTTTATAATAAAAAAATGTTGCGCGGGATTGGAAATGTGCCCGGTTGGCTATAGGCTTGCCACCTTACACATTGTGGGACTTAGTGTCTTTGGCTAGTCGTGGGTGCCCTACCTCTTCGGGGATATGGGCGTGAAGATACTTTTTTTCTGTATTGGTTATTGACAGGATAAGGTTTTTAAGAAGAGAAAAACCAAGAAAATGTAAAAAACAATACCTCTTTTCCATACAAACTGCAAACAGTTAAAAAACCTAATAAAATCCATCGAGGGCTGACATCAATATTTTAAATTTAAAATATAAGTCAGCTTAGCAATAAAATATCTCCCAATTATTCACGTCACTACTGAATTACAGAACTATATTTTTATTTAATGGCAGTCCTCAACGGATTTCCTTGTGTTTCTTATTAAGTTTATTGGGACTTCAATATATATGTTATTGCCACATTTACATCTTTGACCACCAAATAGATACAAAGGGAAGTGCTATGCAAATGAAAACTTTAGTATTCATATGTGCGACTCTGTGAGAAATCTATTTATATAATTTAAAAGCTTTTTTACGTTAACTATCTCTCGTCACATATTTTTTAATTTTTTTACAGTTGGAGTTTTAAATTTGTTTATCCTTTTTAATTACATTTAAACCGTCGTGCGTTTTTCCAACAATTTTTTATTTTATTTTTGTTACACCAACACTTCTTAAATATGAAATATACAATATTATATATTTGGGTCCTTGTATTAACTTTCTAGTCATTTTGATTTTATTCTATTATTTTTAACCGCCTCTGTGGTCTATCGGTTCAGTAGTTGGACTTGACTGCATGAGGTCCCGAAGTTTTTGCATACAAACTGCAAACAGTTAAAAAACCTAAGAAAATCCGTCGAGGGCTGACATCAATATTTTAAGTTTAAAATATAAGTCAGCTTAGCAATAAAATATCTCCCAATTATCTCTTCGGGGATATGGGCGTTAAGATACTTTTTTTACTCTATTTTTATTTTTTGCTGTTATGATTATTTAACGGTCCACACAGATTAAAGCAGATTGGTTGGACAAACAACGTGTGGAACGCAGATTTAATAAAAAATTTGATTTGTTTTAAACAAAGTGTGGAAGGAGTATGAAATTTGCACACTTATAGTTTATGTGTAGGAGAAGTGCAGAACGCTAATATTTATCAATAATAATAGTTATAAAATGCATTAAATCAAAAAATTAAACATTACACTTACTATAATGCATTTGACACAAACAGATATATTGATAACGATAAAAGATCACAGATGGCGCACAAACTATATTCATAAAATTTTGAATAAAGTAGATATGTCAATGGATAAAATTGAAAATGAGATCATAAAGTTGCAATATTTATACATGCTCCGCCACAAAAGCACTAAAATAAGTGTCAACCATTAGTAAAATTTGCAGCAAATAAATAAATAAATATCCCTGGACAAATCACACAAATTGATTATAACCCCAAAGTAAGCAAATTATATGCTTGTGTTATGGGTGTAAGTCAACGATTCTAATACATATAAATACTTAAATAGATAAAAGAATAAATTTAATAAACACCCAGACCCGGAAATGCAGACATCTAAATGTTCATCACACAAATGCCCGTCGGGAATCGAACCCGAGCCTCGCGGTTGTTAGGCGTGTACGCTAGCCACTCGACCAACTAGGCGGTCATGCACGTAATGCACAAGCAAAATGCACGTAATGTACATAATATCTATATTATGTACTTTTAATAAAACTGTATCACAGTTATTTTTATACATAGAAAAGTTATTTTTATACATTTAGGCAACAGATTACATGAGATTTTTTATTTTTCTGTCTGTTTTCCTGTCTGTCTGTCTGCCTGTCCATCTATCTGTTTATCTGTCTCTAGTTTTAGCGATTTACGCTGTATCAACTAAGCCGATATGGCTGATAAGTATTTTATATTCCGTGGAAGGTTATAGAATATTTTTTATCCGGCTTACCCAAAGTGTTCCCGTGGGAAAGGGAGACAAGTTTAAATGTGAATTAGGCTACAATTCAGTAACTCGTAGTTTTATTTAATTTATTATTAAGCTTGACTTGTAGGTTTTGTTTTACAGATTGTCCTATATTTTTTTTCGAATTATAAGTATTGTACATAAACACTTGAACGAAAAAGTCATCTTAAATATATATAAATATATATTCACGCTTAGTCCCTTTGTAAGGTTGCCAGAGATTGTAAGTGCCAGGTAAACGAAGTTTTCAGGGTCGGCTAGTACAATATTGACATAGTATAACGTGATTCTAAAATACTACTAACTAGGTGACGATAAAATGTACGTTGATTGTTGCATCGTAGAGGAACATACTCTTAACTGAACTCGCACTTGGAAATCATAAAAGCTTTGTCGTAAATATAAAATAACTTATAGGTTTTAATTCGCAAGTATAACACCAAATTTTAAAAGCAATATTATGAGAAGACAAATTGTTAATATAACTTTGACTTTAACAAGATAAATATAATACAAGCGGTGCTAAACAGCGCCATATTCTGTTCATGGCGCTGCTCATTCTGGCAAGAATATTACGGTGCTCTTCGTTACACATACTTACTGCCATTATGTCTCAATTACCCACAGTATTCTTGTGCCGTAAACAATAAAAACGAAGTAGAAGCCTTTATAAGACTTTTGGAGACCAAAAAAAATAATTTTTGGAGACCAATTGAAATTCTTGACAGAAAATGGGATGTTAAGAGTTTGAAGTGTCTGTGTATGTCTATTTATAGCGTGACTGCTAAAGGAATGGACTGATTTTGATGAGGATTTTTCGTATGACAGCTGATCTGATCAGGATGAGTTCTTAGTTTTTTTAAGTGAGTGATCATCGAACAATCACACACGTCTCCTGATGGTAACAGACACCATCTATGTTAAGGGCAAATCGTTGTCAATTGGCCAGTATGTTAGGCCAATTTTGCAATCAGCCTGACGTCCCGACTACTGGAAAGCGACTTTCTAAGTTTCCGTTAAGAATATACGAATGAATTTAATAAAAGCTCCTTTAATGAGTTTAATAAGTTATCAAATAAAAAAGAGTTCGAGAATGAATATAAAAAAGTATCTTCACGCCCATATCCCTGAAGTGGTAGGCAGAGGCACAACCAGGGCACCCACGACTAGCCGAAGATACTAAGTCCCACAATGTGATAGGTGGCAAGTCTATCGCCTATTGGGTTCATATCCAATCCCGAGCAATATTTTTTTAGAAAATTGAAAACACCAAATTTTGTTTTTGTTGCCTGCCCGGGAATCGAACCATGGACCTCATGAAGTTACAGCCAACCCCTGGACAGTGAGACCACAGAGGCGATAAAAAATATAAAACAATATGTTATCGTTAAGATACCCACTTAATTTTTACTAAACTATAATAAATAAAAGGAAGAAAACAAGCAAAACAGATATTTGCTTAAATAACTCCAAATTATAACTCATTTACAATTCCACTCGTTGAAATCATTAGAACGACAAAATTAACCTCCTAAACTTGTAAATGTATGTAAACTTGTATTTCAAACGCGTAAAACGATACGTCATTACATGTCTTTGTTTATTTGTCATAAGATTATATCTACAAAGACTCCTTATTTACCACAAGAGCGAGACAAATTAGACGGGAGAGGCTGCGCTCGGGTAATCTAAACTGGAAGTGGCTTTTTGTCACACACAGATTGCTGCAGCGAAAAATATGGCGTCCGCTGTGGCTGGGTAATTGTGGAACACCAGACATTACTCAAGATTAAAGGGTATTAAATTTAGAGAAAAGTGAGCTTTACATCATATTCTTTTAGTATTATAGAAAAGGAAAACTAAATGGATATCCTGATGATAGCATAGTTTAGTTAGCTCGCTGGTGTGATACACGAGTAATCCTATTAATATTTTATATGCGAAAGTTTGTATGTATGGATGTATGGATGTTTGTTACTCTTTCACGCAAAAACTACAAAGCCGATTACGATGAAATTTTGTATGTAGGTAGCTGAAGACCCAGAATTACATATAGGCTACTTTTTATCCCGGAGTTCCCGCGGGATTGGGACTTACGCGGGTAAAACCGCGGGGCGCAGCTAATATAATATACGACATGACTAGCTGGCTTTCTGCTTCGATATTGAATGTTACTATGTTTAACTAACTGAAGTAAAAGTTATATGTTCATATTTGTTTTTTGCGTGTATGAAGCATTTAAATCTATCAATTTTACGTTTTTATTATTTTATATTGGAAGACTGATAAAAGGTTAGTTTTTGACTATCTCGACAATACTTTTTTCATTTTCATTTGTTTGTTATTCGATAACTTGGACATTAACAAATCGATTTTGACTGATCTTCTTTTACAGAGAACGATAATGACTTGGATGTGGTCTTATGTTAATTTGAAATGATCCGACTAGTTAGTTTTATTTCATGATAAATAAACTTTCGTATATCTTGACGACATCGTTATTATTATCTAAATGTATTTTGTGCCAATAGTGTTAATATTTTTATATTATGATTCCAAACATTTTTTACCTTATATTGTGGTCTATTAAAAAAATATGTAACGTTACGCAGATACAATTTGGGAATCAGATCATGAATCGGATTAAGAATTAATTGATATTGAAGAGCCATCACATCGATGTACTCCAAACTACCATCCGATTCGTCTACGTATTTTTGAAGTGAAACTTCTTTATCGAGGTGGAAAAAAAATAGTGTAACATTTTTTCGTTACTCGTCACATTTTTCCGTTACGCGCCATCTTTGCTCTTATCCCTATCACGCGTGATTCGAAGTATACTTTCACCAGCGGAGTAGGGATTGGCAATAAACTTTATTTAACCAATATCTGTAAAGTTGCATATATTAAATTATTTTTTGAAAAATAACGTCATAAAGAAGTTTCACTTCTTCACTTCTTACGATTGTACGCTAGTACACGCACACGTTTTTTTTAAGTAAAGATAAGAGCTCTTAATGTAACAAATCTGTTCCCAGCCAAAGAGTGAGACATAGATATCATAATATTGTCACTCATTTGTCAGGTTCTAAAGGAGCAGCAAGAGATGCCAAAAGTAAGACTGATTGTTTTTAATTAGTTTTTTTAATAAAAGCTTTATAGAATTGACAATGAAACATTTAAATGAATTTATAACTCCAGTTCCTTATAAATTCCATGGGAAATGTGATACCGAAAATGTATGGTCCATTCATTCATTCATTCATTTAAAGATGTAACTTATGAAAAAGTTTTGGATGTCATATAATCATCTTAGTCCTGCAAACGTTGTACGTATTTTTAATATTTTCCTCGTTAATTTACTGAAATATGACTCATTACATTAACGAACTCGTAAGCTTTTAGCAAGCAGCCAGCGTACCAGTAATTATCTCTACGAGTATGACGGTTGATAAGTTAATAAAATTTCTGACGTTTACGTTTTGTAAAATTCAGGTGTCTTTTATTACGGATAAAATTCATTACTTTATAAAATGCCTTTAAAAGTTGTCATTTCTTGGCTATGAAAAAAAGTATCTTTACAACTGCATACCTTAGAATATTCATAGATATAACAATGAATATCCGACTATATTTAGTCCCACAATGTAATTTTTGGTAAACCTATTGCCAACAATTGTACTTATCGAATCCCAGGCAACGTTATTTTTATTGGCAAACTAGCTATTTATTTTTAATGCTATTTTTATTGCCAGCATGGTAAATTGTCCAAAAGGAACATTTTTTCGGGATAAAAACTATCCTGTGTGTTAATCCAAGTTACCCTCTATGTGTGTGCCAAAGTTCAAGAAAGTCAGTTAAGCAGTTTTACGTTAAGCAGTAACAAACAAACATACCAACTTTCTCATTTATAATATTAAAACAGGAAATGATAGGATTGAAAATAAATCCTTTTTTGAGTTGCTTAACCCAGACATTGAACCAGGACCTTCATCTAGTCTAACACAGTACCGCTACACCACACAGATGACATTAATTCTAATTTTATAGTAGAACATATATTGCTTATATTGTGAAAGGATTTTGACAAGGTCGTAGGTAGGGTTTTGTATTTATTCCTGCTATTATAGCATCAGTGATTCTAAAGTTGGTTTCAGATAGTTGTAAACATGCTTTGAAACAAAGGCGACCTTTGAGGAAACTTTGTTTCCACTTTCCGATTAATGTTACACATAGGGCACACTAAAAGTTTTGCATTTCTAGTTAATTGGAACTACTTGAATTTCTAATGTTATATTTGTAAAACTTTGCAACCTTCTACCAAGGATTGAAGTCCCGTGGCGAATTTTTTAATTCCTATCCTACCCGTTAAAAATTATTAAAAATCAACACACTATATGTATATGCATGTATAAGCAAAGTAAAGTAAAGTAGCTTCACACCAATATCCCCGAGGAGGTAGACAGAGGCACAATTAGGGCACCCACGACTAGCCGAAGATACTAAATCCCAAAATGTGATAGGTGGCAAGCCTATCGCCAATCGGGCATATATCTAACCCGGGCTGCGCTATTTTTATTAGAAAATTGAAAATATACATTTTTAATTTTGTTTTCTGCCTGTAACACACTAGTTACTATTAATTAGTTCACTAACACTTTGTCTCCAATTTTCTTCAGGAATACTACGAAAACTGCCATATTAGACTGGTTTTGATGTTTAAAATGTAAGTATAGTAGGTACTACTATTTAAATTATGCGTTTCGGCTTTACACTTTTTACATCTTATACTTTTATTTTTAAATTAGCTGACCTAATCTAAACATAAGCGAAATGAATAATTATCATTTATATTTTAAATGAAGAAACATTTGTACTATTTTACGTATGTCTTATACTTTCGCTTTTGACAGCATCATCAGGGCTAGAACTTAAATTTAAGTTTAACTTAACGTAAATTTTAACTTAATTTTTTAAGCGAAACCGGTAGGCTATTTATAAAATAATAAAGTGTAAGTGATACGTAAAACAGTACAAGTGTTTCTTCATTTAAAAATATGAATATTTGGAAGTTTTACCAAGCGCCGACGATGGAAAATATCAAATAAATTATCATTTAATTATCTTTAAAATACATTCGGATTTCCGAAGCTTGACGCATATAGCTGAAGCGCATAATTTAAATACTAGTGGGTACCATAATCCTCTAAAGTAGCACCTTTATTTTATGATATTAGCCTAATGTTGCCGGACCGCTTCAGGTCCGGTATTGTACTTGACTTTTGTGAGGTAATAAATTCGATCCCCGGGTTGGGCAACAAAATAGAAAAATATACTTTACGTTGGTTATTGCTTGCTACCCATTACTTTTTAGGATTAAGTGTCTTCGCGGTTAGTCGCAGGTGTCTTAGTTGTAACTATACCTAAATCTTTTGGGGATATTAGCGTGAAGATGTTTTTTGTCTAGGATACGTTTAATTTTTAGTTTGCGTATCCGCATATGTTTTGTAACGCAATAGTTTATCTTAAAACTGTCGTGACCACAGTTAGCCTAAGGGACACAACTGTCATGTATTTTTCACCTTAATCAAAAGGAAAGTATCCCTTTGTTTGCCGCAAGTAAAATGTGTTTAGTTATTTTAAGGTGAACATTTTACCTCATATTATTATTTATGTTGTTTATTACTTCATTCTATGTTCTTGAAGTTAGTAAATACATATCCACTATAAGCTCGAAAGTAACTATGATGCCTTACCAATCTAAAGTTGGAATTTGACTTAAATAAATTTATCTATTATCATATCTTTTAATTGGAACACAACATTTACAAGCTTCAACATTGTTGCGGAATAATTTCATGATAATTTAAAAACAGTAAAACGGCCAAAATTTTAAGTTTAGTCCGTAACACATATGGTGGTACAAATCCGGGTGAGTCGCTGCGAAACTCTACCACCTAGTCAGATGTCAAGTTGTTAGTGACGCTTTTTACGTGCTTCCTGTCAGGAAGGCAGATGGTCTATTCTGCAAAAGAGCCCGGACCAATACGGGGAAAATAATGATATGTTTATTAATATTTACATTTATTATCTATCGAATGAGATAGATAATAAAACGTTGTAACGCGTCTATATAATTCTAAAAACTGACACCGGATCGGAGCACCGCCACTCACTAATCCAGCGAAAGAAACAAACACAAAACAAAAAACAACTCCACAAAAGCTTAAAAGTTGTGAAATATTAACAGAAAGCATAAAATAAAATGAATAAGAAACTGTGATACAAAATGACGTGAAAAACACGTAATTGAACAGTAGGCATCACGGGGACGAACAATGGTCACGAGCAAAATGAAAAGAGCCCACAGCGGCACGGTGGTAATTACTTTCTCTGACTGAACGCCAACTGGTGGATTAGTTCACGAGCTTTCATTAATGTCACCAACTTCATAACCTGCTAACTGTTCTACTCTTTGGGAATTGAAATTAAAAATTTACTGTTCAATTTTGCTACTGCAGTTATTATTGTTACCATCCGTAATTAGCAACTATAACTTTGTGTGTAGTTAATTATTAAATACTAGCTTTGGCGTACTTCGTTCTATCCGTTCAGTTTAGAAAAAAATAAAATGTTTTTAAGTGAAAGCTTCTTTAGCGGTGTTGCGCACTTTGTTTGGAATGCGTAAAAACTTCTAAATTCGCGTCAGGACACGTGACTTGATCGAAAATTCGTAAGACGGCGCAGGGAGCTTGCGCGAATGTTCACAATGTTTCTATACAATAGATCTATAAATGAATATTGTATTCCACCACATACTTAAATGATAGTAATTTCATACTTATGATTAAAGCAATTCGTGCAATATTATTCCCCTTATTGCACAACGTTAGTATTCAAGTTTAAACTTCTGCCGGCACTCCCGGAGTGCAAACCGTTTTATTTTCCTGTTTCCTCATAGTCGAACGGCTTAAAAAGTACGCTATGTCTGTCTCTTGGTTCTAAAATACATTACTATAAAGTTTTTTTAAAATCGGTTCAGCTGTTCTGGTGTTATAAATAGTGTAACTACGATGACTTGCTTTTAAATATATAGAATTGTTAACATGTTTAAAAAGGAGAAGGTTTTGGACTCCTCTATTTTATGCGTTCATCGATTTATACGTCTTATACGAACTAATTTTATATATTACAAAGTCTTCATCGTCAGAGACGAATTTAATAATTGTTATGAGTAAAATGTTGTAATACTGGATGTTTCCACGACTTTATCCGATAGAGTTAAACAAAAATGCTATGTTGTTTATTTAGTTATGTTTAAAGTACAAGTAGAATAAGTTACCCCTTAATTCATTAACAAGGAGTCAACATCGGATCAGCCATTTCAGAAATTAGCCCGAACAAACAAACAGACCGACAGACAGACAAAAATAGTAAAAAGTGTAATTTTGATATATAATATGTACCATAGCAGAAGGGAAGTATATGCATTCTTATATATGTGGTTAACAGCGGTAATTTTAACATTTTAATTTAGTTAATTTAGATTTTTTCTAATATAAAAGAACCGTAGAATGTTACTTCTACTTACACCACCTACCTGCTAGAGAAAGTCCCGTCAATATCGGTCTAGCCCGTTCAGAGATTAACCGGAACAAATTAGCAGACAGAAATCATAAAAAATGTTTTTTTTTGGTATATCTGCATCATTATGCATTACCACAAGAAAAACAGTTATTTAACAATATAAACAGACACCGCAAAACTTATTTATTTGTATAGATGTATATCAATTTGTATAGATGAATGCAAATAAAAATAGAAAATATGTTTTAATTTTTGAAAATATCATATTTCGCCGTATTAAAACGAACTAGTTGCAAAAAATACAATCATAATAAATGTCTATTAAAAGTTCGCAAAACCCGCTGAGCCGATATTCAAGAAATTTGCTACACACATAGAGGGTAACTTGTATTAACAAATAGGATAATCTTCATCCCAAAACAATGTTCCTGTGGCACAACGCGGGCAACGCTGCGGGCAACAGCTAGTTATATACAAAGCATACAGCTTCACAATAACATTTACCAATTAAATCTTTCACCCCGTATTAAATAATACAACATCTAATAATCCCGTTTAATTAACTAACATGAAACGTCGTCAAGAGATTTCATGACTCGGTAATGCGCAGTTCCCTTATCTATTACTTTTGTTCACCTTTCGCGCCAACACATCATGTGGCGACGTGACGAGAATCAAAATACAGCCTCAGATTTCAGAAAGACTTAGGGCCCTTTCACACGAGCGTTAATGAGAATTATTTACATCTTTATTTATAAAAATCAATGTCATTTTGGTTGTAATTTTATAACTCAAGAAAGAGTTCACCTATCCAAACCAATTGTTTAGGCTTTGCTCGAACTATTTAGTATATAATTTATGTGAAGTTTGCATAAAATCAGTGGAGCGATTCTTCATTTATCACAATTTTTGAAGCAAATCCTATTAATATTATAAATGCGAAAGTTTGTATGTATGGATGTATGGATGTTTTTTACTCTTTCACGCAAAAACTACAATTTGGTATGTATGTATGTAGGTAGCTGAAGACCCAGAATAACATATAGGCTACTTTTTATCCCGGAGTTCCCGCGGGATTGGGACTTACGCGGGTGAAACCGCGGGGCGCAGCTAGTAAATTCAATAATTTTGTTACGGGGCATTTTTTTTATTTCGTTGTATTGTGTCATTCATGCGATCATATAGGTAGCGAAGCACGTACCGGGCCGCTAGCACAACACAAAAATATCACTTTTAAATATATTCACTAGAATTTCTAAAACTCAAATAACATGCGTCAGCCACAGCTCAGTAGGGCTACTATTGACTCTCGATTTAATGCGAATTGGAAATTAGAATCGAATCCATTGTTGGTCCGGGCTCCTTTGTAGAAGATTAATAATAAAGAATATTATAGATCTACCTTAAAATAAGTTTAAAAATGCATAAAAGCAAATTAAGTCAAAAAGGCGGTATATACGGTCTCAGAGTATTTGGACGATGAACATGCTTGGGGAAAGAGGTTTCAATCTCATACTGCAATTTGTAATGTGATTTGTGGTACCTTTTATTTAAGTTAAAGTAAGATTGTAATTTACATTTTAATCTAGTTTATATTGTAATTATTATTATTGAAAAAAAGACAAGCCTACTGAGTTTCTTTCGCCGGATCTTCTCAGTGTGTGGCCGCGTTCGGATCCGGTGGTAGTTTAAAAAAAATGTCGACGCGCACAAATACCACTTGTATGGTAGAAGTGCATAAAAATTATTCTGATTCTGATTCTGAGAAAAGACTATCTGCCTTCCTGTCAGGCAGTTCGTAAAAGGCGAGCATAGGCGTAAGTTTTATTGACGTTACATTAGTGACGGTAAACTAACACCGTGACATCCTACTAGGTGGTAGAGTTTCGCAGCGACTCGCCCGTATTGGTACCACCGCCTTACGTATTCCTGCCGCCATAACGTCATGACGTGTTCCGGTTCGGAGAGTAAGATAGCCGGTAAACTTACTTTTGCTTGAGGCCTAACATCATGACCTCAGGTTGGCAACGCACCATTATCATCTTTGGTGTCTCTAGGCAGCGTGAATTTCTTACCATTAGGAAATCTGTCTGCTTGTTTGCCTTCCTAAATCATAAAAAAAAACGTTTCGTTGGTAAATCGGGCGTCATAGGAACTAGATACGGGTAGCCCAAACAAATCACGTCAATCGCAGATTAGAAAGGTTACTTCTGAAACTCGATTTCATACGAATTGGAAACTGGTTATGATCATTTTAGGTACTCTTGAATACAGTACTAGCGGATTTTTAAAAAAAGTTAAAAAAAAATTCAACAAATCCCATGAAATCGTTTATTGTTTACCATTTACTAAACGGCAATAATTAGCTAGTATTGTGTGCAAAATAACATAAAATGATATAGGAATTCGATTCAATTTCCAATGTTGCAAGAATCAAGATTCAATAGTTACCCTATAATAGTTCATGACAACTAACCAAGTTGAGTCGGAGCTGCGAACCTGGTCGCAGTTTAGCTCAACTTTTCTATGGATATTTCCTGTAAATGGACCGGGCAATATGACAGCCATAATTTTACAACTTTTTAGTCATTGATGACAGATAATAGTTTTCAGTGTTATATTTAATAGTCAATATTTCGAACATTTTAGTTGAACCGTGAGCTGCAGATTTTTGACTTGAGCTACGGCTCTGACTCAAATATTATCTGAACATCTAAACCGGTTTAGAGCTGATTTACAATGCTGTAACCTCAGAACTAAATGAAATAAGTAAACACACATACATGTATTCACGCCATGTGCTTTACGGGATAAGCAGATACTATTGAAAGCCAAAGGTTACGATCCTTGGTATGCAAGGATCAGGACTTAGTTCAGCACCTAGTTTCTTGGGTGGTGGTCTCGTACCTAACATTGGCTAAATAAGTCGTGAAAAGCGATTGAAGGCGTTTATAAAAGAAGAACAAATAGTTTCTTCCACATTCATACCTCTTTTCATGCAAACACGTCAGTTTATGAGACTCTTGCCAAGAGCGGTATGTGATTTTAAAATTTGATCACAACAAAATATAAATTATTAACACTATCACCTTTTGCACTTTTAGAGAAGTGGAAACAAACGTGGAAGTTGAGAACCTGAGTATAAGTAAACGTACACGAGTATCAGGAGTATCAACGATGCGTTGCCAAGCTATGCTCTTTTATTTCAAATTAGTACATCGTATGACTTAGGAGTCACCATAGGAACTATTTCCACAAAAGTATCAAAATGTCTTATCGATATTTCCATAATTAGACTTTCTTGAAAAATAACTCTATTACCGGCTTAAATGACAGGTTTAAAAGTAAACATTGATTTATTTATTACTTATAAAGTAATAATCATAATCCACCTCACCCGTAACTATTATTTATAACACTAAGGGGAAAATTGCACGTTCCCGGGTTAGCTATTTAACTCTGAGTTAACTTCTAACTGGGGTTAAGTCTCTTTATATCCGACAGCATAACTCTTTATTAAATTTAGCTCAGGAACGTGCAAGTGGCCCTGAGAGTTATAATGTTCAAGAAATGTCACTTAAACCAAATAGCCCGGTAAATGCCAGGATAATTTGTTACGAGAAACATTTATAATAAAAATAAACATGGACTTTTTACATTACTAATTAGCTAAATAACATGGATTTAATTATTACGTTTAAAAACAAAAATAAATTATAATCATATGAAATATTTTGACTGAATGAACACCGACATGAGCAAAGGTCCCGAGCGTGTCAACTTTTATTAAAATTCTTAACGTTTTTTGCAGGCAGACTCATTGTTTAGGTCTGAGCAGTGTTTTGTAGCTATTGTTCTGTGGTATTCATTTGTATTGGGCATGAGTTTGAATAAAACCATAATGCTTTATATACACAATATTATATTTATTTTAGAAACAAATCCAAAGACTATTTTGAAATAATTGTCTATGTTGTATCACAAGGTTTCAGAACAAAGTCCTAAGAGATATTGCAAATTCGTATTGGTAAATAAGAAAAGATGAGCTTCATTGGGACTTCAAAATAGAGAGAAGAGTATCTTCACGCCCATATTCCCGAAGCGGAAGGCAGAGGCACAACCAGGGCACCTACGACTAGCCGAAGACACTAGGTCCCACAATGTGATAGGTGGTGAGTCTATCGCCAACCGGGCACTTATCCAATCCCGGGCAACATATTTTATTACAAAATTGGAAATACCACATTTTCTTTTTTTGTTGCCTGACCCAGGTTTCGAACCCGGGACCTCATGAAGTCAAGTCCAACACTTGGACCGCTAGACCACAGAGGTGATTCAAAATAGAGTTAGTAAGTAATGCTATAAAAAAAGTGCATAAGTTCATCACCACGGACTTTTCTGACATGTAAACGCCAATTCATTGAAAAGGGCAAAGTCCTATGAAATATGAATAATATGTAGTATTGAATATCTAGTGCCAAGGATCCCAAACTAATCCACTTCACTCGTCCACTTTGAAAAACAGATTTTTCCCGGTTTTCCTCGTTAAAAACCTCAAAAATAACATAATTGTCTTGCCTTAAGTTAAAAAAACCATTTTTTTAGGTTTCCTTACTTTCCTCTCAGGGCTTCCACCACCCACAAGAGGGCGTTATCGCCGACTTTGGAAAAGACTGAAATCAAGTATTTTAAGTTTGCGATTCTGATATGGCTTGTTGTTTGAAATACTAAGTAAAAATGGGCACATGGATAAAAACTGTAACTAAACTGAGATCTAAATTAACAAATAAACAAATAAAATTAAAAGATTAAATGCTGACAAAATGTCGGGCAAGCTTGTTAGTTTATAAAATAAATTGTAATGTCGAAAATGAGGCTCAATAGATCTTCTCGGAAGATGTAAAAAGAAATCAGCACAGAGCTAAATAGCGTTTTGAGCACCATTGGTGATAACTTTTTTTTTAATATTGGAAGGCAAACAAGCAGACGGATTTCCTGATGGTGAGAAATTCACGTCGCCTAGGTGGTAATGGTGCGTTGCCAACCTGAGGCCGGGATGTAAGGCCTCGAGCAAAAGTCAGTTTACCGGCTACCTTACCCTCTGAACCGGAACACGTCATGACGTTATGGCAGTAGGAATAGGTAAGGCGGTGGTACCAATCCGGGCGAGTCGCTGCGAAACTCTACCACCTAGTAAACTTCATGACCATCATTCAATTTTATAAAGTTTTCCATTCTTTATCATGAAATACAATTTTAGTTAGAGCTCTGTAGCTATTGTTGTCTGAAATTCATTTGCATTGAGCTTGCATTTGAATAGAATGATTTGCTTAAAACCAAAATGTTTTGCATGCTTTGTATCACATAATTATTTCAGCACATAATTCAACAGTTTCTAAAGCACCGTTGAGCAACATTACCATGATTAATACTTATACTAATATAATAAATGCAAACGTTTTCATGTTTGTTTGTTTATTACTCCTTCACGCAAACAACTGCTTAACCGATTTTAATGAAATTTGGCACACACATACAGAGGGTAATTTGAATTAACACGTACGATAGTTACTATTCCGAAAAGAATTTCCTGTGGGACCATTGACCTAAAGTTGTCATGAAATATAGTTTGACATTTGTAGCTATTGCTTTTCAGCGTTTATTTGTATTGAGCATTCATTTAAATCAAACGAAATTTACAAAACCGAAATATTAATAAACTTAATATTATATTACATCAGCACACAGGTAAATATTTTAAAGCACTACCTTGCATCATTTCAATGACTATATTCCTATATCACTTGTATTAAAGACTCAGAAAATGAAACATGTTTATGATGTTAAATATAATATTTAACTCTTATTATCATCATAACTCAATATTTTAGGTTTACCTTAGCACACTTACTTAGAGACTGGCTTGTACTAATATTAGGTCCTTCCTGAATATAACCAAAGACCCATTAAATAATGTAGTTAACTTTAGGGTTAGAATCAGAATCAGAATAATCTTTATTCACATGAACCATATAAGTGGTATTTGTGCGCGTCGACATTTTTTAAACTACCAACGGATTGGAATCGCGGCCTCACACTGAGAAGATCCGGCGAAAGAATCTCAGCGGGCTTGTCTTTTTTTTCAATAATAATATTTACAATATAATCTAGATTAAAATTACTAATTACAATCTGATTTTAACTTAAATAAAAGGTACAAAAAATTACATTATAAATTGCAGTGGGAGATTGAAACCTCTATTCCCAAGCATGTTCATCTTCCAGATACTCTCAGACCGTATAATAGCCTTTTTGACATAATTTTGCTTTGATACATTTAAAAAAAAACTCCTGAAACTATCAATTTGAAGAATCTTATTAATAAATTTTTATACCTGTGTTTTTCTGCCACCAACAGTGCTTATCGTTGAAGTTTTCAAGGTCGGAGAACGAGGTAATAAGCCGCTGAACTTACTTTTGCTAGACGCCTAACATCCTGACCTTAGGTTTGCAACGCACAATTATCACCTTTGGTGTATCTAAGTGGCGTCAATTTCTAACAATAAGAAAATCCGTCAGATACAAAAAAATATCTGAAGCGAAAGTTATTCTATTAAATGGAAGACCTACAAACATCAAAATTGTTTTATCTCACTATAATTGGTTCCGAAAGTAATAAATCATACTGGAATAAAGTAGTCTAGAACATACTTAAACAATAAGCTTGAGTAAACAAGTGTTCAACAAACTAGAACTTTCAAGTTTCCGTAGCAAGCAATATTCGCCCATCACATGAAATAAGGCAACTTACTTGACGTACTCCAGTGAACTTTACGATCCAGGGAGATATAACTTGATGTTAGATTGGACTACACATTATATACCGCTTTATGTGTATCTGTTTGGAGTTACATTCAACCGAGGAAAGAATGTCGTCTATTTGTATATTTTTTATGTTTGGGTATGCTTATCTATCTGCAAGTTTGTCTTACTTGTAGCCGGTTTTGAACTTTATTTCTTCTTAAAAAAAGTATCTTCACGCCTATATCCCCGAAGTGGTAGGCAAAGGCACAAACTGGGTACGCGCTAGTAGTCCTTACCCGTAGAAGAACCCGGCACCTTAAGAAGTCAAATCCGATGCCGGACCGCTAGACCACAGAGGTGATCCTCGAACGTCCTCTATTTAACCTTTTTTTTTATGTTAGGTCACGCTTATCTCTTTGAAAGGTAGTCTAGTTTTTTAACGATTTCAATTCGGATCCGGAGATAGTATATAAAAATGTCGACGCGCACAAGTACCACTTGTATGATTCACGTGAATAAAGTTTTTTTTTGATTGATTGATTGATACCAACTTTGAAAAAAGGAAGAGGTATGTTAATCAATTTATCTTTCATTTCTATATTTTGTATTTCTTATGTATTTATTTTTGTATTTGAAACAGTACACTGCCGAGTTAGTTCAATTACCACAAAGTATAATGGAGTCCCGAAGGAAATCAAGGAAAGCACTAATTTTTTTGTACGTAGTAAGTAGAAAAAAAAATCAAGTCGGTTTCTTGCTCTAACGCCAAAACTATGCGCTTTTTGAGTTTTACTTAATATGTAATTTCTTACTCTTTATTTAAGAACCTATTTAATACCTCTGTGATCTAGCGGTTCAGTTCAGACTTGACTATATGAGGTCCCGGGTTCGAATCCCGGGTCGGGCTACAAAAAGAAAATTCTGTTTTTCCAATTTTCTAATAAAAAAAATGTTGC
>NJDD01000530.1:45741-62971 GCA_002245505.1 Calephelis nemesis
ATCCGTTGCTTGTTTGCCTTCCAATATCATAAAAAAAGGTTTTATCTTTCCTTGCTTCCAAAAAAAAAAAACATTCCTTTTAAATTTTTGTAATCGTCTTTTTCTACTAATATATTCGTACAGACATAAAATTTTCGGCCAAATAGCTCTAGTTTGTAAGTTATTCATCATCAGTTATTATGGGAAAACATATTTTCAAATTATTTTTAAAGCGAAACACATGTTTATGTCCGCATTACAGCGAACGAGCGGGCCCGAAAAATTGTTTAATGTAGCGAAAGTTGGCGTGAATAAACGCTGTCTCCATATTGTTGCGAACTTTTAATATCAAGGAAAGTTTCCACACTCGCCCAATGCTCAGTGTATTCAGTTAACCAAGTTCGTGTCCATGAAAATCAGTTTATAACTAGAGGATAGATATCAAAGTATTAAATAAAATTTTGTTATGCCAGGCGTTTTTGTTAACAAAAAGTTTCTACTTTGATTTTTACATTCATTACCCTTTTACATAGATTATACTACTGGCTGCCAAGGGAGTTTGTTTCGCCGTTTCTTCTCCCAACTGGCTAGGTTTGGAAACGGTGGTAGTTTATGGCAGACAGGGCTAAATTTATTATCATTTTAAAATTATTTGTAAGTTATAACTCAAATTATAATAAGAATAAAACTATTTGTTCGTATGAATATTAAAACATTGTGTATATAATTAGTTATTTTATACTTATAAAAATATTAAATTATTTGCACACCACAATGTGGTAGAATATGTTGGAAAGCTTAAATAATTTTGTAACAACCTTAACACACGTATTCCGCGAATAAATATATTTTCTTTCTTTCTTTCTTTTCTTTCATAAACACACCGTTTTTTTAGACTCTTGACACAACCCTCAGATAATACCCGAACGATCTGTAATGTCAACCTTGGTCTCCCCGGGTACCTACATCCATTCAAATTCGCATTATATATCTGCTTTGTTAAATTTATGATCTATCATTCGTTCTACATGGCCGAACCTTCGAAGCACGTCCTTTCACATTTTAACACCAACTCTTTATTTTATAATTTGTATCAACTATCCAAGTTTTAGCAGTTACATTGCAAACAGCATGTAGCAAATATTTTAAAGAAACATCATAATATTAATACGTGAAGCAAAACATTTGGACCTCTTTTTAAGAAATTAAGTACTGAAGAGTATGAAATTATAGTTTATGTGCACGTGAAGTGCAAGATGCTAATACTTTTCAATAATAATGTTTATAAAGCGCATTAAATCAATAAATAAAACTTTACACATACTACCGTGCATTTGACACACACAAACAAATATATTGACAGCGATAAAAGATCACAAATGACGGAGAAACTATTATTCCTAATGTTGGGTTACAAAGTAGTTGGTCTTGATAAATGAAGATGGCGTTCTTATCAAACAGACAATTGACAATAGAACCTTCATAATGTTTGAACATTATATTTTAATAATTTATATTGAATATCTCTGTGGTCTAGCGGTTCTTCGACTGCATGAGGTCCCGGGTTCGAATCCCGGGTCGTGCAACAAAAAGAAAATTGAATTTTTTATTTTATTTTAACGTTATTGTATAGAAGCGAGAGTTGGGTATGTCAGAAAGATCATGAAAGTAGGATACATGCGGTCGAAATGAGGGCACTACGGAAAATCTGTGGTGTAACACTCGCTGACCGCATTCGTAACAGTGAGATCCGAGAAAGAGTGGGATTGTAAGAAAGTGTTGGTGTTAAAATGCGAAAGGGCATGCTCCGCTGGTTCGGTCATGTGGAAAGAATGACAGATGAAAGATTGACAAAACAGATATACAATGCGAATGTGGATGGATGTAGGTACCCGGGGAGACCAAGGCTGACATTTCACGATCAGATCAATCGGATGTTATCCAAGGGTGGTGTCAAGAGTCTCCGAAACCGGCGTGTTTGTATGAAAAGGGTAATGAATGTGAAGGAAGCAAGACAGGTTTGTCAGGATCGTGAGGTCTGGCACTCGATACTCTCTGCCTACCTCGTAAGGGACTTGGCCTGAAGATATGTATGTATGTATGTTCTAAAAAAAAAATTTGCTCGGGTTGGAAATGTGCCCAGTTGGCGATAAGCTTGCCACCTATCACATTGTGGAACATAGTGTCTTCGGCTAATTGTGGGTGCCTTGGTTGTGCCTCTGCCTACCCTTTCGGTTATATGGGCGTGAACATGCTATTTTTATATTGAATTAATTAAATTTTATTATGGTCGAATTTCGATCACTGGACGACCACAAGACTTAATAAACACATTTTTTTATAACATTTAGCTTTTATACGTGCTAGGTACCCATAGCTGTTGTATAACAAAAGTAGCGTTACGATTTATAAAAGATAAAAGGTATTTGGTAAGGGTTTGTCGCTTACATTTTCATTGCCCAATTAACGTTTGTAAAATTCAGTCCTAAGCTAAGTTAATCCAAACTTCAAGTAGCCCAATCGTTCTTACCTGCGTTAGCCTTAGCTGAGAAACTTTCATCTTTTATTAAATGATGAGGGTCTGGCGGTTCATGGATTTTAGGCTATTATAATTTAGTTTATTAAAATTGAATAACAGTAAACGTTAGTTGTTTTTGAAATATGCATACTGTTAAAAGATAGCTTGTATGGAATTTTATTCAAATCTGCTTGATGTAATACATAATACACAAGAACACTGTTGCACAAAATCTTAATTATCTCTACTATTGCTCCGTTTCTACGTAAAATAAGGCGAAACAAACAAACAAATCTCCATTTCAGATTTAATGTATAATTTATGTTCAAAGTATTTATGTTTTTTTTTTGTTTTCTTATTTCTTTTTGATTTTTCTTAAGTTATGTAATGAAAACAATATTGCCAAAAATTTTACCTATGCCCGGTTATTAAGGTTTTCGTCTATTACATTGTGGGACTTAGTGTCTACGGCTAGTCATGGGTATCCTCGTACCTCTGCATACCAGTTCGGGGATACGAGCATAAAGATATTTTGTTTTACTATTAATTAATACATAATTAATCATTCGATAGTCCGTAGTGCCTATATATTTATGTTCCTATACATATGATTTATTTATAATAATTCATTTTTTACGTTCATAACCCACATTAAGAAAAAAGGGGCATTTAAACGCAAGCGTTCTGGCACTACTACCCAATTAGCAACTTAATTACACCGCACTTAAATGAGGTAACACGCACAGTTCAAATATTTAGTCAAATCTGTCCTGTCTACCCTAATTTATTTTGTCCACTTCTTTAAGTAATTTAGTAATTGAGATTAATAGATTTTATACGACCGGTTTTATGTATCGTGATGATATGATATTATGTATTATGCTTTTGTGTGTGTATATTGCAAGGTTTTTTATTCAGTATTTCTGGATGTCTAAATGTATCTTTGAAAAGGTCCCTGAATAATTCGAAGACATCAGTTTTAATTCTGAAAACATTCTATCAATTTTAAAGGAAAAAGCCTTTATCTATACCTTATCTAATAAACCTTGATATAATAAATTTCTTAGCGCTTTTTTAATCTCTGCAATAAATGATATATGTTTTCTGCTCTTGTTTGTGTATATTATATGGTTTATTCTAGAGGTGTGACTAATATATTCGTAATAGGTAGAGATATTATAATACCAGCTATGTATATTCATATTAGCATACGCGATTATAGAGTAATAGGTTACCAGGTATTAGTCAAATAATAGGTACGCGGAATACGTAGCGCGGCGGCTCACCGTCGCCGCCGTAGCGATCCGAGGCGAGGATTTGTATATTGTAAACACATAGTTATACACGTCGGGCTTCGTATGAAACCTGCAAGAGTAGGTAACAAAGCAAGCAAGTAATGAAAACAGTTCTCTTTACATTTGGTCACTATTCGTCGCATTAACTTAGTTTAGCTACTACTGATATTAGATTATAGGTAATCATAATATTATGTAGTGATCAATGCTCACAGCGACTCCGTATTGTTTCATATTGTATTCGTCGGACCCGGCACTTGCTCGCAGTGATTGAAATATAATTAATAACAATTTATTACTTTGTTAGTACTTATTTAGTGATTGGGTTTTGCTTTTGGAGGTTTTGGTGGTAGTTTTTGTTGTTATATAGGAATTAAGTTTTGTTGTCATTATGAAGCGGGAGGGAACCAGCGAAGTTTCGACACATTTCAATGTCGAATGTGAACATATTTTTAATGTTTTGTTTTTACATGTTACAATAAAAACTACTTTTTTGTATTAATCTATTTTTACTGTATAATATGATATTCACGAGAATACTGTATTTCATATTGATTGATTGTTATGGATATTACGTAGGTATTAATATTAGATTGTGTATCTATCGCTGATCAACTGGTTCACTAATATTTGACTAATATCCAGTAATAGGTATGATATCATAATATGCGATAACTAATATTATATTCAATAATAGGAATGTCGCCTCTGTGGTCTAGCGGTCCGGGTGTTGGATTTGACTGCATGAGGTCCCGGGTTCGAATCCCGGGTCGGCCAACAAAAAGAAAAATTGGATTTTTCCAATTTTCTAATAAAAAAAATATTGGTCGGGATTGGAAATGTGCCCGGTTGGCGATAGGCTTGCCACCTATCACATTGTGGGACTTAGTGTCTTCGGCTAGCCGTGGGTGCCCTGGTTGTGCCTCTGCCTATCTCTTCGGGGATATGGGCGTGAAGATACTTTTTTTTTAATAGGATTACCTAAAAGTTACCCTAATATAACATCTCTAGTTTATTCTTTAATATTACTGGATGTCTAAATGTACCTTTGTCCCTGAATAATTTAAGGACAACAGCTTTAGTTTTAAAAACAGCATATTAATCTTAAGAGAAAAAGCTTTTATCTATATCTAATCGAATAACCCCGTTGTAATGAATCTCTAAAGAGCTATTTTTAATCTTGGCAATAAATAGTATATGTTTTATGATCTTGTTCGTCTATATTGTATGGTTTATTCCTTAGTATTTCTGGATGTCTAAATGTACCTTTGTAAAGGTCCCTGAATAATCCGAGGACATCAGTTTCAATTCCGAAAACATTATTTCAATTTTAAAAGAAAAAACCTTTATCTGTACCTAATCTAATAACCCCGATGTAATAAATTTCTAAAGCGCTGTTTTTTTTATGATATTGCAAGGCAAATAAGCAGATGGATTTCCTGATGGTAAGAAATTCACGCCGCCTAGAGACACCAAAGGTGGTAATGGTGCGTTGCCAACCTGGGGCCGGGATGTTAGGCCTCGAGCAAAAGTAAGTTTACCGGCTATCTTACCCTCCGAACCGGAACACGTCATGACGTTATGGCGGCAGAATTAGGTAAGGCGGTGGTACCAATCCGGGCGAGTCGCTGCTAAACTCTACCACCTAGTCAGAATTCACGGTGTTAGTGACGGTGAGCCTTTGCTCGCCTTTTACGAGCTGCCTGGCAAGGAAGGCAGATGGTTTATTCTACAAAGGAGCTCGGACCAACACGGGGAAACGTTTTATGCTCTTGTTTGTGTATATTGTATGGTTTATTCCTTAGTAGGTATTTCTGGATCTCTAAATAAACCTTTGTAAAGCTTCCTGAATAATCCGAGGACATCAGTTTCAATTCCGAAAATATTATATCAATTTCAAAAGAAAAAACCTTAATCTATACCTAATCTAATCACCCCGATGTAATAAATTTCTAAAGCGCTGTTTTTAATCTCTGCAATAAATAATATAAAGCATTATAAAAGTGTTTTGTTGAGGGCGTTTTTAAATTCCTACCATTACTCGGCCAGCAATCTGGCTTGAAAGCACTCGAGGGCTCCGGTCTCTTTATTGCAAGCATAAACCAAGTTTATTGCGCGGTTATCTGCCGAGATCTGAGGCGCTCTATTGTGCGGAGGTTGCTACGCCATTTGTGCGACTCAATTTGCCAAAACATATCAATATTGCTATAAATTTAGATTGGTTTATGAGTGTATCGCTTGCTTCAATGTTTTATTTGACATAATAAAGCATTTTATTAGTAGCAACGAAATTGGTCCTTTTGTTTTTGTCCGTTACTTTGAGAAAGATTAGTTTGTATACTTTTTCGTGCTTTTTAATTTGAGTTTTGAAATGGATTAAAATGTTTATTTATCTTGCTAATAGGGTTTTTATTGCCAACTGTGGATTTTGGACACTTTTTCTCATTTATCCAACCGTTCAAATATTTCAATTGTCCATTATATTTTGTTTTATTTCTTGCTATTTTTTTGAATTTTGATTTGATTTTTACAAATTCATCGGACTGTAGTTTTTTTAATGTGTGAAAATGAATAAAGCAAAATATGAAAAACGTCTAAACAGGTTAAAAACATTTTGAGTACTAGTAAGACTTATAACAAACAGTACGTATTTGTTTTTAAAAACAAACGTAACTCTGTGTTTGAAGTATTTGGAAATTGATAAACACATATTCAAAGTCATAAATTCAGCAGCTTAGTAGGACTTTTACTGAAGCACTAATCATAATTCAGATTGATGAAACCAATATTTTCCTTTAATACTAGGCGTATAAACATATAATACAATATTTGTATACACTAGAATCCTAGTACAAACAGTAATATAGAATGGGACCTAAAATTGAACCCTGCGGTATACCATCCGTGATGTCTAGAGGATGAATTAGTAATTGTCGGTTAATTGTAAACATAAACCAAGTTTACTGCTCGGTTATCAGCCGGAGATCTATGGGTTGTGTTGTACTGAGTTTGAGACTCAATTTACTGAAATATAACAATTCTGCTATTAAATTAATTTGTGTTTCAATGGCTTACGTGTTCGTGTTTCATTATGATAAAATTATTTATGCCCCATTCGTACAATCAACGAAACGTAATCCATGAGTTAAACCATTCGTATGTTTGCCTAAATGTGACGAAGCGTCACTAAAATTTTCAAAAAATGTTCCGAGTTATCTACCGACTACGAATGTCCGTTATTAGATATCTTTCTACTCGTTCAAAACTACTGTCAACCGTTAACAAAATCGTGTATAAGTATAGTAACCGGTCTTTAATGACCAAGTCATACTGTATATAGTATTGAAAAACAAAGATACCAACGAAAAAAGAGTCCGGTTTTGGATATGTATTTTTTTAACTATATTTGCATATCCCTAGACAAGTTACGCAAATTGAATCTAATCCTAAAGGTAGCAAATTTCAAGCTTGAGTTTTGGGTGTCCATTAACCACTCTAATATATTAAAAAAACATAAGTACTCGTTTGCACCAAAATAAATTAAATAATACCCCGACCTAAACAATCAAACATCTATATATTCCCACAAATGTCTGCCCCCGTCGGGAATCGTACCGAAGTCTTGCAGCTTGTCGTTAGATTAAGGCACAGTTTGTTGTGTACGCTAGCCCCTTTACCAACGAAAAGATATTTATGTACCGAATTCATTAGTTTAAAAATTATTATTTTCGTATTTTAGAATCAATGATAATTAAAAAGTGCGTTATATTAGCGTGGGTTGAGTAACTGTCCATCAAATTAGAACCAAATATGATCATAAAAATCATCATCAACCTACATTTGTTCACTACAGGACATACCCAAGTTTCTCCCATGGCACCCCAACATTTGATCATCTGTTTCTCATTCATTTACTCATCAACCACTGTCAGCTATCTTGCTTGTGTCATCACTGCATCGGGCTTTATGACGTGCTAATTACGCTTTACGTTTGCCAAAGCGCGGTCTTCACTTTAGAACTCGTTTACTCCAGCAATTGTCAGTTCTGCGGTATATGTGACCAACCCATTGTCACTTCAACTAACTAGCTAACAAACTAACAGCTAATGCTGTTAGGTAAAAGTAGTTCTATTTTATCTATATATTAATAGCGACGCCAAAACTTTGGCCCCCTTTTTAAAAAAATTGCGCGTACGGAGTTACGCTAGTATTTTTCAATAATAAAAGCGTTATTATGCAAGTACATAATATTAATAAATAAAACATGACCCACACTAGCATGCATTTGACGCACACAAACAAATACATTGATGATGGCGCCCTAAAAAGTTTGAAAACATAGTAGTTGGTCTTAAGAAACAAGATATTAAAATTTATTATGGTCGAATTTCGACCAACGGGCGACCACTAGTTTAATTAATTACACAGTGTGCCTATGTTATTTCCTTACATTTTTACTTAAAATTTTATCACAGATATCTCTAACAATTTTTTAACAAAATGGTTTATATGACATTCTTCGCGTTATCTTGCCAAATTCAAGTCTTTAAATTTAAGAACATAATACAATAATAATTGCATGACCAGATGTTTAATTTCAGATATAAGCAATATTTCAACAAAATTATCTTCATATTTTGTGAAAAGGTTTTATAATCGCGTGGGCGTAACCGCTGAATTTTCCTAGCTAATTACATAAAGGTAACCTTGATGACCTATTTGAAGCCAATTTAATTAAATTTTAAATTATGAAATAACCGTCCCTTATAGAATAATAGGATAAATTTAATTAATTTTAAATTAAAATTGTGTTCAAAATCTACCCACACGTCGCTTTACACGATGTTATCGTTACCCTGTATTTGAAGAAGGAAATTGAATAATTATTTTCCATTTTACCCAATCTTTTTGATTAAGTTCTCCTCACTTTCAAGATATTTTATCTATGGTCAAACGGTTAGCCTCCTCGTCGTATAATGGCAAGTTTTAGATTCGATTTCCGACAAAGCACTTGTGTGATTTATATTTACAAGCATTTGGTCAGCATAATTCTAAAATGGTCGATTGCTTGATCCCCATTTACTAAAAAGATACTAGACAATGTAAAAGAGTTGGCGAAGATAGGTTGAAATTTCATTCGTCAAACACCTTTGACAAATTTCTATGTCTAACATTTGATCAAATTACTTTTATAAAAGTTTCCTCCACTACTTCAATGACTTTGTTCTAGAGGATTACAATTAAAGGTAAGTTTGATTTTTTTATTGAAATGTTGAATGAAATCTTTGACGTTTTTTAGAAGTTGTTGGTTAATTTTCGGTGTTACTCGTAAATTCTGTGGAATGATCTAATTTCTTTAATAATATTTAGTATACATTCGGCAAAGACATTTGATAAGTCAATATCATCCTTATGAATATTTTATAAATAGTACACAAAAATTAAGGCATTGTCAAACATGTTAGCAGACCTGTCTTTTCTTAAGCCGGTTTCTGACGGTTGAAAGCATGCCTCCCAACAAATATAACTTTTGAGGAAACTTTGTTTCTATCTTTCTACTAAAAATGAAAATTTATATTAAATACGGTCCAGACGAATGCAAAACAAATGTTTACAACTAGTGTTCAAAACTATCTACAACTTTGTTTTTTCGAATAATCCTTAATCATGGAATACTTTTTTCCCACGGACGGACGGACCAACACGGGAAAAAATTTTTTCCCGTGTTGGTCCGGGCTCCTTTGTAGAATAGACCATCTGCTTCCTTGCCAGGCAGCTCGTAAAAGGCGAGCAAAGGCTTACCATCACTAACACCGTGACATCTGACTAGGTGGTAGAGTTTCGCAGCGACTCGCCTGGATTGGTACCACCGCCTTACCTATTCCTGCCGCCATAACGTCATGACGTGTTCCGGTTCGGAGGGTAAGGTAGCCGGTAAACTTACTTTTGCTCGAGGCCTAACATCCCGACCTCAGGTTGGCAATGCACCATTACCACCTTTGGTGTCTCAAGGCGGCGTGAATTTCTTACCAACAGGAAATCCGTCTGATTACTAGCTGCCCCGGCGAACTTCGTTGCCCCCGATCTATTTGTATGGGAAATCTCAAAATGTTGCTTTTCCTAGTTTTCCTATTTTCTCATCTTTTAAACCATCCACAAATAATTTAAAATCAAAGTTAGCCAACTCAATCCAGCTAATTGCGAATTTAAACGAGATTAACGAATGAAAGATTAACGAATTAGCCCTATATTTAGTGTTTCAAGTTACACCTTCTCTGATCATGTTCACATAGTTACAGTTCCATAAATGAGGGAACCTTTTGTTTCTTAATAATTCATGGGTATTAATGAAAACCATAGATACAAAAAGAAAGTTTTAAACACTGTACTGATCTTTTAGTGTGTGTGCGAGAGAAGTCGAGAATGGCTTACATTGACAATTTGGTGTCCTGGAAAATGTTTTTAATTAATTTTTTCATAATAAATAGTTGTTGATTTTGGAAATCGCCTCTTTGGTCTAGCGGTCCGGCTGTTGGACTTGACTGCATGAGGTCTCGGGTTCGAATCCCGGGTCGGCCAGCAAAACGAAAATTGGATTTTTCCAATTTTCTAATAACAAAAAAAAATGTTGGTCGTTATTGGAAATCCCAGTTGGCGATAGGCTTGCCACCTATCACATTGTGGGACATAGTGTCTTCGGCTAGTAGTGGGTGCCCTGGTTGTGCCTCTGCCTACCTCTTCGGGGATGTGGGCGTGAAGATACTGTTGATTTTGGAATGTTTCACATCGGATCCGACAGACTGCGCTACTATCGAAATATTAATGTCAAGCGATACGATGTTTGCTGGGTCAGCTAGTTAACTCCTAAAAATACGTAGAATAAAGAACTACAGTAGACTAGACTACATAAGACTAGTCACCGGCTTTAGCCAAAACTTCTATTCCACTCAACTTGTGTTCCACTAGTGACCAACATCTAGGCTTAAAAAAAATCATTCTTAGTGTTTTTGGAGGACAAAGTAATATGCGGACAACATGCTAGTTTATAATATGAGTGACATCACATTCAGTATGCCCCGATCTTATTTCCCGTTTTACCCAAATTAGATATTATTTTCCCATCATGCTCAAATTCTTTCTTTTGATGATATTCCACACGCGTGCGTTCCCTAACTATATGTTCCTCGAGGGACAAAGCCTTTGGATGGTTGTAATATAATACTCTATCTTTGAGAGGAACAGGATGAGCACTCATAAAATAAAATTCAAAAGCAAATTGTGATAGTTAAAGTTAGGATATTTTATTTACAACGAGCTATTTGCCCGCGACCTCGTCATTGTTTTTTTAAATCTTTATTAAAACTTTCATCAGATTCGGGGGTTGGTTTTTAAAAAAAGAAATAGCTGATATTCGAACTCGGATCTTTACCTACATGTATATTTAATTTTATAGAAAATCGGTTTAAACCGATCGGTTTATATGAGTAATCTGTTTAGCCGTGAAAGAGCAACAGCCAGATAAACAAACATTCATATTTGCAATATTATTACTGACTATCAGTTTCACACATTTCTTGCAAAGTTTGGCTTTTACTGCACTGATTTTGATGAAACAAAGCCTATATCATTCAGGGATAATGTAGCATTCTAAAAATGATAGAATTTTTGAAATCGGTTTAGTAGTTTCGGAGACTATTCATTTCAAACAAACAAATAAAAAATCAAATCTTTTCTCATTATAATATTAGTACAGATATAGAAATACACTTTAGTAGCTGTTTTATCTTGTTTATGGTAGCTAAACTAAAAAACATATGAATTTAAAATTTCTGAATACATTTTAGTGGAAGTACTAACCGTAATATAAATTATGATTGGTTTTTAGCTTGATTCCCATGTCATGCAATCATGCCACGTAATTAGGTACAGTAGTACTATTTAAATTATGCGCTTCGGCTATATTCGTCAAGCTTCCGAAATTCGAATGTATTTTAAAGATATCTATTTACAGTTGTTATTACATAATTAATCATTTCGCTTAAATTTAGGTTAGGTCAGCCAATTTTGTAATAAAAGTGTGAAATTTAAAAAGAATAAAAAGTGTAAAGCCGAAGTGCATAATTTAAATGGTATTTCTTTTTATTTTTGTATTGAAAATGAACAGTAACATTTACACCAACCAAATTCTGATGTCTTAAGCAACCACATAGATCAATACCGTCCAGATATAAAAAAAATCCTCTACGAAAGTTAATGTCAAACTGTCCCCGTGTTGGTCCGGGCTCCTTTGTAGAATAGATCATCTGCCTTTCTGGGCCAGGCAGCTCGTAAAAGGCGAGTATAGGCTTGCCGTCACTAACATCGTGACATCTGACTAGGTGGTAGAGTTTTGCAGTCCTGCCGCCATAACGTGATGACGTGTTCCGGTTCGGAGGGTAAGGTAGCCGGTAAACTTACTTTTGCTCTGTCTAACATCCCGGCCTCTGGTTGGCAACGCACCATTACCACCATTGGTGTCTCCGGGCAGCGGGAATTTCTTACCATTAGGAAATCCGTCTGCTTATTTGCTTTCCAATGTCTAAAGAAAAAAAAGTAGCAACAACACAACTATATCCTTTGCTCAGTACCACCACACTACACCAAACTGCAGCGACACTATTCCATCTGACTACTTTTTGTAGTTGCGATTCACTGTATGGTGGCAGGAATAGGTAAGGCGGTAGTACCAATCCGGGCGAGTCGCTGCGAGACTCTACTACCTAATACGATGTCACGGTGTTGGTGACGGTAAGCATATGCTCGCCTTTTACGAGCTGCCCGGCATTAAGGCAGATGGTCTATACTGCAAACGAGCTCATAACAATATTGGGAACAAATCTGAAAAAAAAAAAACTACTCCAGTCATTGTATTAGATGCAATGTCACGATTTAATAATAATGATGTCGAACGATATGGTCTCACATAAAATTTTAACATGATGAACAAATAGTGATGCAGTTTTGAGATAAACTCAACAGTGTAACAATTTTTGCCTTTGTTGACGACATCATTATTTAACAAAATTGTATTATGGTGAAGTCGTCAACATAGACAAATATTTATGAATTAAAGTGTAACTAAAGTCATTGGCCTAAAAATGAAAAAAAACGTCGGGTCCAGAAGTGCCGGCAGAAGTGAAAACCTGAGTATCAACGTTGTGCATTTTTGATATTTTGGAATGGTTAGGGAATAATTTTGCACGCATTGCTTTAATTATCAGTATGAAAGAACTATCAGTTATGTGGTAGAATACAATATTCATTTATTGCACTATCGTACACAAATATGAGAACACGAACATTAGCGCTAGCGCCCTGCACCGTCAAAACAATACAGAAGGCGCAGGCATACATTTTCGCCACGCCGTAGATAGAGAGACGTCCTCTCCTACGCCGCGCCGGCTGCTTATTCTCCACACGTCTTACGAATTATCGATCAGGTCACGTGTCCTGACGCGAGTTTAGAAGTTTTTACCCATTCCAAGAAAAGTGCGCAACGCCGCAAAAGAAGTTTTCACTTCAAAAGTATAGACTGCCTTGGAGTCATGGTCTATCTTTTTAAAAAGGAACCATAAAATTCGGCTGTGATATTGGCCAAATAATAGTGTAACAAGCATACAGTCAAGTCAGTCCTTCTTTTTCCATGCCGTCAAAAATACAATGAGTGCTTTCTCTTTGATCAGTCTAAAACCCCCCCGTGTTGGTCCGGGCTCCCTTGTAGAATAGACCATCTGCCTTCCTGTGCCAGGCAGTTCGTAAAAGGCGAGCATAGGCTTGCCGTCACTAACACCGTGACATCTGACTAGGTGGTAGAGTTTCGCAGCGACTCACCCGGATTGGTACCACCGCCTTACCTATTCCTGCCGCCATAACGTCATGACGTGTTCCGGTTCGGAGGGTAAGGTAGCAGGTAAACTTACTTTTGCTCGAGGCCTAACATCCCGGCCTCTGGTTGGCAACGCACCATTACCACCTTTGGTGTCTTTAGGCGGCGGGAATTTCTTACCATCAGGAAATCCGTCTGCTTGTTTGCCTTCCAATGTCATAAAAAAAAATATCGCTGTTGTATATGCCGTTGTGATGCTCGTAATATGTAATTACTTTCTCTAAGATCCAGACTTAGTTTGGAAAAATTTGATACAATTTATCTCAAGAGTAAGAATCCACCAAGGAGATAAATGCTGAGAGATTTAGACAAATTTGTTTCGCATCGTAATGAAGGTGGAGAAAAATTGCTTTAGTTTACTTCGCTTATCTCCTATTTGTACAAAGTTTTAACATATATACGTAGGTATACTATTTGCACGGGACTTAATCAGCGTAAAATAGCTACGATTTTCATACAAAATTTCACCCGCTTTTCATCATTTGTTGCTTTATTTAAAAAAAATGGCTTATATTTGAACCGGGATCTTTAGCGTATTAATGTCCGCATACCATCAAGTTTTATCAAAAACTTAATATTAGTTTAGCCATGAAAGAGCTACAGACAGACAGACTTTTTCATTTATATTTATATATATGTCAGAGTGCACACACATATACGCGCCAAACAGAAGCCACCGGGCTGGTAGCCAAAGAGCTCATAACTTGTGTGCGCTGGCTGTTCCTCCGTAGCAAGTACAACCTATGTACAGAAGAACTAAGAAATATCAAACAAAGCCGTAACACCTGATACAGTCGATCGTAAGGCTTTGTGTGGAGTGGCGGCTTTGGTCGATGACATATCTTTATATATATAATTCTTCTGTGAGTGTGTATGTCACTGAACTCCTTCTAGACGGCTGGACCGATGTTGATTAAAGTTTTTGTGCGTGTTCAAGGGAATTCGAGAATGGTTTAGATTCACAATTTGGTCTCCTGGAAAATATTTTTTTTAAATTAATTTTTTAATAATAAGTCGTTGTTGATTTTGGAATGTTTCACATCGGATCCGACAGACTGCGCTACTGTCAAAGCATTCATGTCAAGCGATACGAAGTTTGCTGGGTCAGCTAGTATTATAATACTTATGTAATTTATGGTTTATGGTTTTGTATATTTTCGATTCACGTCAGTATTTTCAAGCTATTTATAGATAATCTTTTTGTACCACAATCTTACTGCATCCGTATTATTATAATGAGAGTGAAAGTGTCTTCTCACATCACAAGGGTGCATTTAATTTTTTTGTGTATGGAGACAAGTTGGAGTGTGCCGTGGATCAGTTTTTATCCCGACACTTATACAGGTTGCATCCGATGCGAATATATCTATTTCTTTGTAATAAATAATGCGCAGGTTACCGACAAAACAAACGAAATCTTTATTACTGTTTGCACTATTTTCAAATTGAGTACAATTACTAAGAAAATTTAATTCAATATCCTGAATGTTACTTTCACTACCTCAAACTTAATGTAAATATTTTCTGAAACGATACCACGAGTAGTTCTCAAACTTAATGTAAACTTATGAATGTTAAATGCTTCGTCGAAACGAACGTTTAAAAGCCACTCAGAGATCTATTAAGCGCTGTATGAATATTGCTTTTCATAGAATTTAACACTGTAACAAGATTGCAATTTCAACATTTTATATCATGAGTTAACTAGCAAGTAGTTACCTCTCGTATTGGTAAGGAACAACCTTTGTCAATAAATACTATATCATATGTTACTGGTAAGTATATTCAATGCGAATGGATAGATGTTGGTACCCGGGAAGATCTGAGTTGACATTCCATGATCCATCTCTCGATCACAATCTCTGTTTTGTTATTACTCGTATTTCGTAAGAAAATTATGTACTGTATTCCACTTATCAAATTTACTATATTTCTGTAAATTGATTGACTTCATCTAATTCACTAGCAGCACCGAAACCCAATCCAATTTTTTTTCTAAAGGGAATCAAATTTAAAAAAGTCAAACCTTTTGACTTTTACATAAAAATGTCAGTAAATGATAAGGATACCCTGGACAAAGATATTGAATGAGTGGAATAGGCTACTGCCAAATAAATTTGATCAAATGTTGTACTTGAAAATTTGACAAATACCTACATTTGAGTAGTAGAATAGAAAAAAGTATCTTCACGCCCATATCCTCGACATGGTAGGCCAAGGCACAACTAGAGCACCCAGACATGCAGACTTAAGTCCACAAACTGATAGGTAGCAAGCCTATCGCCAACAGGGACATATCCAATCCCAGACAATGTTATCTTTATTAGTTAAAATACACCATTTTCTATTTTTTAAGTTTCCCGACCCCGGGACTTCAAGAAGTCAAGCCCGACCACTAGACCACACAGGCGATAATAAAAAATAAAATATATGAAAATAAATAGCAAATATAGTTTTGGGAATTTCTTTTTTCACGAAACAAGAGTCATGCAAAGGAATGACGTCTCACGAAATAGCAGTTTAGTTCCTATTTTGACGACTGTACAGTTAATTTGGCAGCAGTTTTCCCCCGTGTTCGTCCGGGCTTCTTTGTAGAATAGACCATCTGCCTTCCTTGCCAGGCAGCTCGTAAAAGGCGAGCATAGGCTCACCGTTACTAACACCGTGACATCTGCAGAGTGGTAGAGTTTAGCAGCGACTCGCCCGGATTGGTGCCACCGCCTTACCTATTTCTGCCGCCATAACGTCATGACGTGTTCCGGTTTGAAGGGTAAGGTAGCCGGTAAACTCACTTTTGCTCGAGGCTTAACATCCCGGCCTCAGGTTGGCAAGGCACCATTACCACCTTTGGTGTCTCTAGGCGGCGTGAATTTCTTAACATCAGGAAATCCGTCTGCTTGTTTGCCTTCCAATATCATAAAAAAAGCACTATATATAATATGTCGCCTCTGTGGTCTACCGGTCCAGGTGTAGAACTTGACTACAGGAGGTCCCGGGTTCGAAACTCGAGAAGTCAAGTCCGAACCCGGACCGCTAGAACTCAGAGGCGACTAGTGGAATCCAAACCTTAATTATACTTGTCAGAATCAGCAGTAATTTTAACCTTCTCACTTAATTAGACGTTAATTCAGTATAAACAACCTTACCGTCGACAGTAACACAATTTGCCAGAGACATTATATTTTTGAGAAACTCGAAGCGACCGAGACGTCCAATTAACGTCTTCCTTAATTAACATACGGATACACGTCGCTTGCCTCTCGTAAGGATTCTTCAACGGAATCATTAGCGACGTTTGAATACTGCTTTTGTATCCTGTTAAAAACGGCTCGTTAATTATGTACCATATTGCGTTTGATTAAACAATTCTGAAACAGTAGGGAGTTTGAACCTACATACATTCATACAAACATACTTAGTCTGGCCATAAATACTGTTACACTTAAAAATAAAAAAATATTACATTTGAATTTCGAATCTGTCATTTTTATACGATTGTTCATTGTGTTTTCT
>NJDD01000530.1:63582-86289 GCA_002245505.1 Calephelis nemesis
ATATTTATGTATTAAACTAACACACTGTAAAAGTAATATATGTTATTTGCAGTTAAAAAAATATTTTTTTCTTTATTACAATATTTATGGCAAGACTAGGTATACTCACGCCAAATATGTTACATAGAAGGTAGGGAGAATCGACTGGCTAAAAAACGAATAGCTCGACCTGGGCCGAACGGAGTTTATGCGGACAACTACTTACCATTTCTTTACAGATGTTTGAGTTTTTTTTTATATAGAGATGCAATGACCCAATCGCTTGCTAAATGAATTACTAATGTATCAAAAGATTAATTAAATAAAAAGTGGTTTAGTAGTTTCAAGAAAGTGTTTTTATGATATTGGAAGGCAAACAAGAAATTGGATTTCCTGCAGGTCATAAATTCATGCCGCTTATAGACACCAAAGGTGGTAAGGTGGTGGTGGTGCGTTTCCATTCCGCGGCCAAGATGTCAGACCTCGAAAAAAGTAAGTTTACTTGCTACCTTACCCTCAGAATCGGAACACGTCAACGGCAAGTACTGACGTTAAGGAATATGTAAGACGGTGGTACCAATCCTGGCGAGTCACTGCGAAACTCTACCAACTAGTCAAATGTCACTTTGCTAACCACGTGTACCCGCCTTTTTTGAGCTGCCTGGCAGAAAGGCAGATAGCCTATTCTGCAAAGGAGCTCAGACCAACATGGAGAAAACTGTGTTGCAGATGAGAGTATTATTACAAATCTTAATATCTATCTTAATATATATAAATCTCGTGACACAATGTTTGTCCTCAATGGACTCCTAAACCACTTAACCGATTATAATAAAATTCGCACACCATATGCAGTTCGATCCAACTTGAAAGATAGGATAGTTTACATCTCAATTTTATGATAAAAAAATTACCGTCCGAATGAAGCCGGAACAGGCAGCTAGTTATTATATAAAGTAACTAGCGTCCCGGTGAAATCCGTGTCGCTAGACAATAACAGCTACATACAGTTTGTATGGATCAAAGCATCGTTTTACAATTGTCCCTGCAACTTTGCTGTTTTTTTTTTCTTTAAACGATTAATAGTTAATACAACGAAAAAATAATCAACAACATTTGCTTATCAACTTAGGCGTTATGCGATTACCAGTCAAAATAGGGTTTTTTTTACTATAGGAAGGCATACAAGCAGACGTATTTCTAATGGTACGAAATTCACGCCGCCTTGAAACACCAAAGATGGTAATGGTACGTTGCCAATCTGAGGTTAGGATGTGAGGCCTCGAGCAAAAGTAAGTTTACCGGCTACCTTACCCTCCGAACCGAAACACGTCATGACGTTATGGCGGCATGAATAGGGAAGGCGGTGGTACCAATCCAGGCGAGTCGCTGCGAAACTCTACCAACTAGTCCGATGTCACGGTGTTAGTAATGATAAGCCTATGCTCGCCTTTTACGAGCTGCCTAGCAAGAAAGGCAGATGGTCTATTCTGCAAAGGAGCCCAGGCAAGGCGTAAAAAGCGAGCATAGGCTTACTATACCTTCACTAACAAAGTGACACCTGACTAGGTGACGACGCACCATTACCATCTTTGGTGTCTCAAGGCGGCGTGAATTTCTTACCACTAGGAAATCCGTCTGCTTGTTTGCCTTCCCATAACATAAAAATAAAATAAAAAGACGACATTTAGCTATGCGTTTCTTCCGTCAAGCCATCAGTTCATGAACAATACTTAGAACTGATTATTGAACTAAGTATTCTTTATGAATTGGATGGCTTGACGTTATAAATGCATAGCTAAATGTTGTACTTTGCACAGCATTTTTTCATTACCTAGCCAAGTAAACTTCCTGAATAAGGATGTTACTCTCACAGTGTGATAGGTGGGAAGCCTATCACCAATCTTACCAAGCAGTCCTTATCAATCCTTGGCAACATTGTTTTTATAACAAATGGAAAAAATACAATTTCAGTTAACCGAGTCATGTCTTGTCAAATGTATACGTTTCTACAATAAGCTGCCCATTGGTATAAGAGATCTATCTATAAATAAGTTTAAAAAATGTATCACAGCAAAACTATGCCAAAAAGGCTATTATACGGTCTCAGAGTATTTGGAAGATGAACATGCTTGGGAATAGAGGTTTCAATCTCCCACTGCAATTTGTAATGTAATTTGTTGTACCTTTTATTTAAGTTAAAATCAGATTGTAATTTGTATTTTTAATCTAGATTATATTGTAAATATTATTATTGAAAAAAAGACAAGCCCGCTGAGTTTCTTTCGCCGGATCTTCTCAGTGTGAGGTCGCGATTCCGATCCGGTGGTAGTTTAAAAAATGTCGACGCGCACAAATACCACTTACATGGTTCATGTGAATAAAGATTATTCTGATTCTGATTCATGTATTTATTCTCTCGTGAAATGAACTCCATGTAGTTAACCGACTCATGATTTTATATTCTTATGAACTGTAGACCTTTTGCAGTCATCGCTAACCGCGAAACACTAGGTCACATAAGCAACAAAATAGTAAGCTTTTCCACCCAGTTTAGAAAACAATCTTATAATAAATAAATAAATATCTCAGGACAAGTTACACAAATTGAATTTAACTCCAAAGTAAGCTTATATGCTTATTATTTGCGTGTGTTATGGATGTTAGTCAACGGTTCTAATACATAGAAATACTTACATAGATACAAGAATAAATTTAATAAACACCCAGACCCGGAAATGTAGACATCTAAAATATGTTCATCACACAAATGTCTGCCCCTTATCGGGAATCGAACCCGAGCCTTGGGGCTAGTCAGCGTAGTTAGGATTGTACGCTAGCCACTTGACCAATGAGGCGGTATTTTTATTTATATCCCCCGACAAAACCTACATTTTATGTAGATATGAACCATTTTGATTATGTCAAGCTTTTGAATAAAAAAATCTGCATCAAAATCGGTCCGTCAATTCAAAAGCTATAATGTGGTCACACACATATACGTCAAATTTATAGCACCCCTCATTTTCCTTTAAGGTTTTGGAAAGAAGACACAAAGTGTAGTTTATTTTTCAGACTGTTCTTTCCACAAAGCCGCTTAGAATTAAGAGAACAGTTTCTTAAGTATCCAAACAGATTGGCCTAAATGTAACTTTACCGGAAGGGTCGACGGAATAATGCCCTAAAGGGTCTCGCGATATGTGGCAACCCTTTTTGTAATACCGTCTGGGTATTGATACAAAGTTTTTTTTTCTATTTTCATAAATTTATAATGTTTAGTAGAGAGGTTTTTGTGTACATTCATAGATTTTGCCTACACTTTTGTAAGATGAAAGTTACATAGCAAAGTACTACTTTAGTCGTAGTTGGAGTCCAATTTTATTTTTATGTTAAAAACAACGAATAAACATATGGCTCTCAAGATAAAAGACTATATATATATATATATATATCATAGAAGTTATATGTGCGTTTCAGTCCTTCGGCAGGAGTATTATTTTCCTTACTCTAAAAACCGACCTAATATGATATTTTTATTTTAGCGTCCGGAATAGGTATGGTGGTAGACCCCTACCGGATATGTCACTGATCAACACTCCACAACTTATAGTCTTACTAACTGCCCGTTCCGGCTTCGCTCGGATGGTAATTTTTTTAACATAAATTGAGATATAAGCTATCCTATCTCTCAAGTTGGATCGAACTGCACATGGTGTGCGAATTTTATTATAATCGGTTAAGTGATTTAGGAGTCCATTGAGGACAAACATTGTGACACGAGATTTAAATATATTAAGATTATTAATGATCGATTTAACCTTTGCTTGCCTTTTACGAGCTGCTAGACAGAGAAGCATATGTGTATGAAAAGATCGAAAATGTTTTTAACGTCGTTAGCAATCGCACCCGCGTCTTTTGTAGCACAATGGGGGTAATTTTGTTGCGCAATCACTAAACTAATTTTAAATTATCGCTGTCTTCTTTCAACGATAGTAACAGAAAGAGACAAAACCCTTTTATCCCGTCAAATTAGACCGGACACGTGATTTCTACAGACGTTTAATCTATCACTCCGAAAACGTTCTCTAAAAACCTTACATTTAGACAAGTTCGGACTAATTTGACACGTCTAAACTCTTCCATCTCTTTTTTTTGTTTCTTATGAAAAAGATAGCATGCGTCTAAAATAAGTTTAGTTTGTGAACAGCAGAACCACCATCATAGTCTATCTATATAGCCATGTGTACCACACGTTTATCCATTACAATTTAAGCGGAGTAAATAATAAACGTAATAAAGGGGACTGAACTTTATTGTATGAAGCCTGGCTTAGTGCCTGGCCGCCATTTTTTTTAAATGGCGGTGCACGATGATACCTACAAATATGGATAAGGGACATTTGTACAAACAAAAAAGTTTTGGACCAACGTACCCTAAAATGTCATGTTACAGCGCTATTTCTAAAACAAACCGACTGTCGGGATTTTGCCCAAATCAACAAAATTATATTTAAAGTTGTATTTTTGTAGTCTAAGTTCATTGTCTTTTTACAATTTTAGAGAAACATTCGGGAAATAAAGTAGGTTAGCGTAACGTAAGTATCTCCTATCCATATTTGTAGGAATTATCCTATATCGTTTGAAAAAAACACAAAATGGTGGTGGTTGACTAAGCCACAAAGGTTCAAAACCTCGTGATTGAGTATTTTCCGTGATTTTCCTAGGATTTCATCATTCGATTCATATTTGTTGACAGAACATCTCAAAAGAACGTTCATTCAAATAAAAAAAAGTTTTAAGCTTTCAAGGAGAAATCGTTTAATAGAAAAAAAGGAGTTGAACACTATAATCTCCTCCTTTTAAAGAGCTAGATTATGAACTGAATTAGCATCTGTGGGCTAATGGTCAAAGCATTGAACTTAACGTCATGAGGTCATTCCGAATCGAGCAACAAAAATAAAATGTGATATTTCCAATTTTCTAATAAAAAAAATGCTTTGTTAGCGATAGGCTTGCCACATATCATATTGTGGGACTTAATGTCTTCGGCTAGTTGTGGGTGCCCTGGTTGTGCCCCTGCCTACTCTTTTCGGGATAGCGACCGTCAAGATACTTACTTTTTTTAAGTAAATAAACATTCCTGGATAAATTGCACATATTGATGCTATGAGCACTCAGTTTATAGTGTTGGGAAATAAAGTTAAAAAATTAAATTAAAAATTTAAAAAACCCCCAAGACAACAAGTGGATTGCCTTTCTAGTTTTCCCACTACCGATTTTCTCATTATGAAAACAAAGAAATCCTTTGATTAAATTTCATTCATTTCATTTAAGACTCCACCCGAGTATATTTGCAGACATTATTTTAATTTCCCCCCTTTCAGCCACCACAAATTTTAACAGTTTTTTGTCAAACATTTTTTTTTTATGACATTGGAAGGCAAACAAGCAGACGGGTTTCCTGATGATAAGAAATTCCCGCCGCCTAGAGACACCAAAGGTGCTAATGGTGCGATGCCAACCAGAGGCTGGGATGTTAGACCTCGAGCAAAAGTAAGTTTACCGGCTACCTTACCCTCCGAACCGGAACACGTCATGACGTTATGGCGGTAGGAATAGGTAAGGCGGTGGTACCAATCCGGGTGAGTCGCTGCGAAACTCTACCACCTCGTGACCACCTAGGTGGGAGTGACGGCAAGCCTATGCTCGCCTTTTACGAGCTGCCTGGCACAGGAAGGCAGATTTATTATTTACAATTAGTGTTTACAATTATCCAGAACTCCTATAAAATATTTAATTATTATTATTATTATTTATTTTTACTATCTCTTATTTTCTACATTTATATATTTAACATACAAAAAATAATATTAAAAATATAAGCATAAAAAAACAGGTAACCAAAAACGGTGGTCTTAAAACTAAACCGTCAGTGGTTAGGGCGACAGAGTGAGGAACCTCCGCATTATTATTATTATTAAAAGTTTAGTATTATGTTTAATTATATATATATTTTGCCTACATCAGGAACCTACTTTTTCAAAACAATCATCAAAATCAACATTCAGTCGAATGTAGATCCTCCTTCTTTTGAGTCGGTTAAAATGAATAAACAGGAGAATTCCACCAAGTGTCGACGATGAAAATAGGTAATTCTGAAACAGTTTAATTTTCATTTAGATACAGAAACACGGTCGTATAATTTAGAGTCAGGAGAGCCCTGAGCGACGTTTGTCACAGTAATGAGTTCATTGTACTTTCTTCGAAGCATGCTCGCCGACATTTTAAATAATTATTAGACATGTAATCAAACACAAATCAAAAGTTCAATAACATCGAAAAGGTCTTGTTTCACTCTCCTTCTAATTTGTAAAATCTGCCATTTGACCATTCTCTATCAGGGACCCTATCAAGAGGTTGTTTTTTAATTATAAAGCCGCTTCCAAACGGTTGTAAATATGTCTTCCAAAAAAAGTAACCTTGTAAGAAATTTTGTTTCCATCTTCTAAATCTTATTGAATTTGGAGTAAATCACGATATAGACAAATGCAATTGCAATCAGTATTCTCAACCGTCTAGATCGTCTTTAAATATTGAATTTGAATATCAATTAACTGACATTTTAGGGAAAGTTTACATTTTCGCTGAAATTTACTTATTTTATAATATACGTTTAAAATTACAATTTTCAACCGACTTTAACAAAAGAGGAAGTTCCCAATCAGACGGTTTGCTTTTTTAATGTTTATTATGCGATTTCTCCCCCAACCCGGTTTTGAACAACCACAAACATACGCTGCGACGAGGTTCCTAAACCGTTTTCGCACTGCTATAGTAATGATTGCAGTGTCGTGATAAAAAAAAACACCCTTAAGATTGTCTACTTACGTTATTTGTAAACTAAATACTTCTGAAAATTCGATTTATAAAAAAAATAACGTGACAACCATATTGTGAGTATATTTATCTAGGCTTGGTTTCTATACTCTTCATATTTGTACAGTGCCAAATTTAATGTATACTAGCTGGCCCAGCCACGCGTTGCTGTGGCTCAGTAGTTATAGTTTAAATTATTTTTTTAATGCTTCGAGAAGAATCGATTGATAGATTGTTCAAAAAGTAATAGAACACAGCGCCATCTACTGGTTGTTTTTGCAACCTAGTTGTCAAAAAACATTGAAGAATTTTATCGATGAATTAACGTACACCGCCATCTATGAGAATTTCATAAAACTAACCAGGAAAGAAACAATTGATTAATACATTTTATTCGTTTACATTCACGACATAAGTGAATAATTGAGATGATAACTATCCTATCTTTTAAGTTAGACCAAAATACGGGTACATGTGAAATTTGATTGAAATCGGTTCAGTAGTTTTGGAGTTTATCGGCAACATACGTCGTGACACAAGATTTTTATATATATAAGATTTTGTATCATATTTAACTAAGAGTACTGGCTACTAATATAAAAGTAAGGTAACTCTTGAATCTCAATATCATACGAATTGGAAATTGTAATTACATACTTTTCAACACGGTATTAGCGAGTTGTTAAAATTAACTTAAAAATCAATTCAACGAATCCTATAAAATAATTTATTGTTTACTATTAACAAGATGTTAATGATTCGCCAGTATTGTGTTCAAGAACACCTAAAATGATATTCCTGGATAAGTTACACAAATTTGATCTAATCCCAAAGTAAGAAAATTACATGATTGTATTATTGACTAATACTAATACATAGAAATACTTAAATAAATACCAAAATAAATTTAATAAGCACCCAGACCCAGTAATGCAGTCATCTAAATGTTCATCACACAAATGAATGCCATCGTTAGGAATCAAACCCCGAGCCTCGTAATTTGTCAGTGTAGTGTACTCTAGCTACTCGACCAACGAGGCGTTACTCGATTCCAATTTTGCATGACACAGCTACAAGAGACTACTGACAGCCCTACTGATCTAAATACGAAAATGGCGTGTTTTCTAAATATGGTAGAAGAAAAAAAATGAGGCAATCCTTGTAAGTTATAAGACTACTTAAATCATCTATCAAGCGATAGTAAGAAATGAAGATCGTCACAAAACTACGCCTAACAGGTATGTCATTTCTATACATCTTCGTCGTCACCATTATCGACCCGGTCCTTGTTAGGGGTTCTTTGAGTCTTGAAATTCCAGGAAAATATATTTAAATCTCGCCTACATAACCGGAAAAATAAAATGTAATGTTTACTATTTTACGAACGACTTGACACCTACATCGTACTTCCACATTACCGATGCTAAAAAGATCCTCATGTATGTATGAATGAATGAATACTTTATTGCATTTATGATTCTTATTTTAAAGTAAAATTTATGTTAATTGGTATGCAAAACCGGTGTATGTCAAGAAATTAATTCACATTTCTTTATATGAAAGATTTGACTCAGTTGTAGAGTTTGGTCGGGGTGTTATCGTATACGCCTGATACAACTCTTATATCTCTTTCTAGCAGTTTCACGCAGCTTTGCCTTAGTAACTTGGCTTCTACTATACCGATTTGGATGAAGTAAAGCCTATATTACTTGTGTATAATGTAGCTTTCGAATGGTGAAAGAATTTTTAAAATCGACCCAGTAGTTTTTGAGCCTACCAAACCAAACAAACAAACAAAGTTTTCCTCTTTATAATATTAGTATGATATAAAGAATGAATTAATGAATACTACACTGAAAAAAGTACCTTCGCTCCCGTATCCCTGAAGAGGTAGGCAGAGGACCAACCAGGACATCCACAACTAGCCGAAGACAATAAGTCCCACAATGTGATAGGTGGCAAGTTATTGCCAACCGGCCACGTATCCAATCCCGATCAACGTTTTTTATTAGAAAATTGGAAAAATGCAATTTTCTTTGTGTTGCCCGACCCGGGAATCGAACCCGGGACCTCATGCAGTCAAGTCCAATAACTGAACCGCTAGACAACAAAGGACCGCTAGACTATCTTATTAAATTTATGCATTATGAATCTTATTTTTACTTGAAAACATTTATATTTATTGGTATGCAAAAGCGGTCTTTGGAGAGAAGTTGACTAGATGGTAGAGTTTCGCAGCGTCTCACCCGGATTGGTACCACCGCCTTACCTATTCCTGCCGCCATAACGTCATGACGTGTTCCGGTTGGGAGGGTAAGATAGCCGGTAAACTTACTTTTGCTCAAGGCCTAACATCCGGGCCCCAGGTTGGCAACGCACCATTACCACCTTTGGTGTTTCTAGGCGGCGTGAATTTCTTACCATCAGGAAATCCGCCCGCTTGTTTGCCTTCCAATATCATAAAAAAAATTCTCTTTCATTTCTAAAGAAACCCTTACGTTTTGAATCGGTGGTTGTTATGTGGTAGTGGGTGTTATGGGCGAATTTGATAAATTCTTTGGTCTAAGTGTTAACGTATAAGTCTAATGCAACTATTTTATGAATAAGAATGAATGAATGAATACTGTATTGTGTTTATAAATCTTATTCTACTTAAAACCTTTTATATTAATTGGAATGCAAAAGTGGTTTTCGTTGAGAAATTAATTCACTTCTCGGTAATTTCTAAAAAAAAATTCACACTTTTTGACTCGGTCGTTGAGTTTTTATAGTGTTGTTGGCAAAATTAACCAACTCTTTTGCTGAAGGGTTTGCGAATACGCCTAATACAACTAAACACTTGCGAAGCGTGAATTTGACTCCCGATGAGAGATGTCTGCGTTTCTAGATCTGTTTATTCAATTTATTCAAATAACTAAGTTTGCCTCTCTGATCTAGCGGTTCGGATTTGAGCTTGACTTCTTGAGATCCAGGGTTCGATTCCCGGGTTAGGCAACAAAAAATAAGAATATATATGAATTTTCACTTTTCTGATATAAAAATAGGTTGGCCGAGATCGGACACATTGTGGGACTTAATGTCTTGCGTGAGTGCCCTGGTTATGCCTCTGCCTTTCCCTTTGGGGGTATGGGCGTAAAGATACTTTTTTTTATCTTATTTTTCATGTATTAGTGTCATTGACTAACACCCTTGTTGTAAACCTCTAATTTGCTTAATTTGTATTAGATTTTATTTACAGTACATTTATTTATTTAAGCCGCAGTTCCTTTTAAAGCAGATTGTAGAACACCAATACATTTTTTTACAATACCATGGGTTTTTAATGGCTAAACGATTTCGACCCAACGTAATCCACATGAAAGAGCGAATCAAGAAGGAGTGTACCCTTAAAGGGTTTCCCATGTAAAAGGAAGGGGTTTGGTTCTACGTGAAATATTTTCTTTTACATGTTTTAGTATTGTGAATGAGAGGCTTAGTACAAACTGCTCGCACAAAATTTTGTATTTCAATGCTATGTTCATTCAATGCTTATTTAAAAAGAAAAAAATGCATCTTCATGCCCATATAGAAGTAGACAGAAGTACTACCACAGACGACTATCTGAGGACACATGTGTCAAGTCCCACAATTAAATAGGTGGCAAGCCTTTTGCCAATTGGGCATATCCAATCCCGGGCAACGGCCAAAATTGAAAAACACATTTTCTATTTTTTGGCTGCTCAAAGGCGATTAACATTTATTATAATTACATATAATTATGTATATCTTGTACTATTCATTTTTTTATTAAGAAAGATGAATATTTGGAAGTTTTACCAAGCTCACACGATGTAAAATATTAAACATATCTTATAGATGAAACCCGTTTTCCTTGGTCACGTCATCAAGCGTGAATGTCTGGACCGATTTCACTCATTTTTTTTGTTGTATTTGTTATTATTAGGAGAAGGTTCTTACGGAAAAAAATATTAAGAAAATTTCTCGAAAATTTTGAAAAATGTACATTTAATTTTGCATATTTTAAAAAACGCGCGTAACGAATGTCACTGTCATTCACAGCCATAGACTATATTGAATTGAAAGAGTATTAAATTCGAGCATCATTTGTTCGGAAACGTAATAACATTGTAATTTTTCCCATACAAACTGAACGGGCGGTACGAAGTTCGCCGGGACAGCTAGTGTTAAATATATCTTATAGACTACAGGCCCATGCCAAAAATAGATAGGTCATATAAACCACCAGTCGACGTGTATAGGACGATATTGGGAACGTGCACGACAATAGCGCCACCTAGTAAACGCAACTTAAGGGGAGTATGTCAAATAGTAGAGACTGCACCATATTATTTTTTCGTAAAATTTAACATTATAGAAATAGTGTTTTTGTACACATTTGTAAAAAACCCATTAAATAGAAAACTAAAGTAATTTTAAGAACTGATTTGAGAGTGTAAAACATAAGTTTGAATTTATTTATTGCTAATTCAGTTTTAATTTTCATTGAAAAAATAGAACCAGTTAATTGAAACTGTACATTTCATCATAGTTAATTTTCAGTATCTTTACGCCCATATCCTCAAAGTGTTAGGCAATGGCACAACCAGGGCACCCACGGCTAGCCAAAGACACTAAATCTCACAATGTGATAGGTGGTAAGCCTTTCGCAAACCGGGCACATATCCAATGCCGAGCAACGTTAATTTCACTCATCATCAACATCATCATCATCATCGGCCAGAGGACGTCCACAGCTGGACATAGGCCTCCCCCAAAGAGCGCCACAAGTCACGTCACCAGCTGCTTGTATCCAGCGACTCCCCGCGACTTTGACCAGATCATCAGTTCACCGAGTGGGAGGTCGTCGAACACTACGTCCTCCGGTGCGAAAATTAAAATATCTTTTAAAAATACCTCATCAAAATCCGTTGAGCAGTTATAAATGTCTAAGCATGTATATGGACGGAAAGCGCAAAGCGACTTCGTTTTAAACTCTATAGTAAAGTTTAATTCCTCATAATTGAGGTTAGCTTGTTTTTCATTAAAAAAATGTTTAGATATACATTTATTCAATCAGTACAACAGATTTTAATATTATTTGCAAATCAGATGTGTATAATTAATTATTTTTGACCAATAAGTTTTATAATAAAAAGGTCAAGAAGCAAACGGATTTCTGTCAGTAAGAAAAACACTTAGCCTTTTCAAAAGATAATAACGACGTTTTCCGAATCTAAGGCTGTAAGTGTCAAGCCCTGACTTTATGAAGGTAAGAATAAGGGTAAGGCATTAATATCCAATCCGGGAGATCTGTAAAGAAATTTAGTACCTAGTAAAATTCTAGCACCAAAATCTGTTCCAAATAAATGATGGGCAAGATAAAATATTCTGTCCATAAAAATAAACTGTTTAGCTTAATTATTCCTTTAGTAAAACGAAAGACAACGTCTAGTTTAATAATAAGTTATCGTCACGCCCATATCCCCAAAAAGGTAGACAGAGGCACAAATGAGGCACTCATGAATAATCGAAGACACTAAGTACCACAATATGATAGGTGGCAAGCTTATCTCCAACCGGGCACATATTCCAATTCAGGGTAAAATTGTTTTATTTAGAAAATTGAAAATATAATGTCTTTTTGTTGCCTGACCCGGGAGCACAGCCCGGTTGGCGATACGCTTGCCACCTATCACACTGTGGGACTTACTTTCTCCGGTTAGTCGTGTGTGCCCTGATTATTACTCTGCCTACCACTTCAGGGATATGGGCGTAAAGATACTTATTTACTTATTTTGTACATCAAAACATTAAAAAAACAAAAGTATTTCATCTTTTATAGTATCTTTAGAATTGTCAATTAGTGCGTTGGCCATCTATCCGTGGGTATTTAGGTAGGATATGTCAGCGAACAAACATACTGTTGTCCAAGCATACCACAAATGTTATAGGTGCGTAGATATCATTTGGCCGAGTTATTAAATCCTTATATTGAAAGCCTTATATAGATATCTACCAGCTACCCTTCGGACTGAAATGACATTGTTATTATGAAGGCGGGACTAGGTAAAGCGGTGAATCCCTACCCGGACAACTTGCTACAATGTACTCTAATACCAGTACTCTTGGTAATTGGTTGGCCATTTTTCCTATGCTCGCATTTTACGACCCGCTAGGTAGAGAAGCGTATGGTCTATTTTACTCCGCGGACCTGGACCATGATTGCAAAATCTACGTACAAAACTAAACAAATAATAAAATTATAATAGACTAGATTTGAAATGAACAGTCTCAATGACCCAAAAAACGTGCAGAAAAAATGGTTTGGTCATTTTTGTAGTTAGTGTCTTTCCGATTATCTGTCTGAGGCAAGTAGGCTATAAAGCAAAATCCACTGATGGATTTTGATAAAAATTAGAAGGAGTTGAAAGATTAACTACTAAACTAAATGCTTAGTATTTTTTTTTATCGTAAAATAAAACAAAATGGGCTTTGATATCTAGGTAAAGTCACAAGTTAAAGTTAGTTTATACTATATTAATTCTGACATAGAGAACATTTTCATAAAGTGGTCCTAAAGTATTTTCGGAACCTAAAATTACTTAAAGTCTTGAAAAATATAAATTCAAAATTTTAAGGCCTAATATTTTCCAGTATTGCAATTAATTTGTTAAAAAAGTTTGACTTTTATCTTAAATTTACACCTAAAAATACTTAAAAGCATAAAAAATTAGTTTTAACAATAACCGGATTTTCATAGTTTCTGAACTTACCTCAAACGGTGCCGGCTCTCCTTAGCCTTAGACAAATAATTCACAAAACACTAACATATTCATCACTTCACGTCACCAGCACAGAGTATATTAATTTTAATACCACGGGGTAAGAACGCGCCGCGACACGTGAGCTTTGGGCGGCGGGCGCCGCGAGACTGGGCGGGCGGCCGCATCTGCAAGAGTGTGTGCTCCTGTATTATCACCGCCAGGTAAAATATAGACGACTTCTGAAATCACTAGCTGTGTGACCAATTATTTAATAGCCCAGAGGCTGCTCGGACCCTAGAACAAGTATATGCTTATACAATACTACTACTAATATAATCTCAATACTACTATTTATTTATTTATTTATTTAAACTTTATTGTACACAAATAAAAACTGTGAGTACAAAAGGCGAACTTAATGCTAAATGCATTCTCTCCCAGTCAACCTTTGGGCTAACAGAGATCAAGTATCTAGGTACCGAATAAACAAAACAGAATAATACAAATAAATTTGAATTTTAATGTACATATAAATAAAATAATCCAGTAATATATAACTACATAGCATATTATATAAATTAAGAATAGAATAATTATAGATACAATGCATAAACATAAATAATATAAATAAACAAACAAAACAAGATTTCTGACCATACATAATTATATATCAATATAAACACATATATAATATAATAAGGTCTGATGTAACAATATGGTACAGTACAGCACTAAATGCAATTTTAAAATAGATATTCATACGTTTTCTTTTTGAATAGAATCTTATTACTCACCTGCTTAACCGATACATGAAGCTTATTCCATAATCTGGACGAATTTAACAGAAAAGAATTAGATATAGAGTTCGAACGATGTAGCGGGATGAAGAGAGTCTGAGATGACGATGAACGCAGACTTAAATTATTAATTTTTAATTGTGTTATTTATGTATTGTGGCGATAGACTTGCCACCTATCACATTGTGGGACTTAGTGTCTTCGGCTAGTCGTGGGTGCCCTGGTTTTGCATCTGCCTACCTCGTTCGGGGATATGGGCGGAAGATGCTTCCTATTTAAATTATGCGTTTCAGCTATACACTTTTGTCTCTAATTACACATTAAACTTTTATTTTTAAATTGACGGACGTAAACTAAATTGAAGCAAAATGATTAATTATGTAATAAAAACCCTATATATCTTTAAAATACATTCGGATTTCCGAAGCTTGACGAATATAGTCGAAGCGGATAATTAACATAGTACTACTGTACTTGCTTTTATTTGAGACAGCTACTTGGAGACGAGGAAGTTTTTCTTTACCAACATACTTTAACTTTTAACTAGATGTAAGATTTTTAGACTCTCCTAAGTGCAGGTGCACATCATAGAGCAAAAAATGAATAATGTAATTAAAAGTTTTCTATAGCCCCTTACAAAACCTACATGTAATGTAGCTAAGAACTGTCTCGATTACGTCAGCTTTCAAACACAAAAATCTGCATCGAAATGGTGGACCCATTTCGATGCAGATCAAATCAGTTCAAAAGTTAGACACGTCAAACTTATAAAACTCCTCATTTTTTAAAAAAAATACCCTCACTAAAACCGTGACATATGTGGTAGAGTTTCGAAGCAACTCACACCGATCGGTACCATCGCTTTACCTATTTCTGCCGCCATAACGTCAGTGCCTGCCGTTACACGTGTTCCGGTTCGGAGGGTAAGCTAGTCGGTAAACTTACTTTTGCTCGAGGTCTAATATCTCGGCCTCAGGTTCGCAACGGACCAATACAAACTTTGTTGTCTCTAGGCGCCGTGAATTTTTTACTATCAGGAAATCTGTCTGCTTTTTTGCCTTCCAATATCATAAAAAACCTCGATGCAAATAAATAAAACTTGAATAACGGTAGATGCTCGCGCCCAAGTCATAAGTAAAAAACTTGAACGTCTATATATCTATGGCATTGTATCTTACCTCTGTAATTCTTATTTTAAATGATGATGATGATGCTGTCATAAGCGAAACCGGTAGGCTATTCATAAAATAATTAATTATAAGTGATACGTAAAACAGTACAAGTGCTTCTTCATTTCAAAATATGAATATTTGGAAGTTTTACCAAGCGCCGACGATGGAAAATATTAATTACCTCTGTAATTGCCGCAGTGGTCTAGTAGTCCGACGTTGAGCTAGATTTCTTGAGGTCAGGATTCGACCTACAGGGTCAATCTACGGGTAAGGCAACAAAAAAATAGAAAATATAAATGTAATAAAAATTACGTTGACTGGGATTGGATATATCACATTGTGGGGGTTAGACTCTTCGGCTATTCGTGTGTGCCCTTGTTGTGCCTCTGCTTACTTCTTCAGGGATGTGATCGTGAATATTTTTTTGTTTTTATAATCTGTCAGATTGTGTGATTTACTAATAAAAAATTATAAAATGTGCGATTAGTTGCTCGCACTAGGAATCTATTTTGTCCACGCAATTATTTTTTCATAAAAACCTTGCTCGTAATTGCTACGTTCTAGAGAGATTTATTTAAAGCTTACAAATTACAATTAAGTATCACAGCTCCAGTTTTAATGTAGCCTAAACCACAAATTTTTACAACATTAATGAGCTACGGTAGGCAAAGGCAACAAGGCTGTTAGTTTACAATTTTTATCAGCCTGTTTCTTGAGATTCACAATGAGGTAGGCATAATTTACATAAAGTACAGGGACTGTGTCGTAACGTGTCAAAGTTGTTTTAATTCTATAAGGCTTGGTTTACACGTACCACATCGAGCACCATTTTGTATAAAAAACTAACTTAGCCGACAGAAGTTGTCCTGCCTCAATAACGAAAATTAAGTTTTTGTTGATATAATCCTTTTCCTAATAATAACTTACACAACAAAATAGAATTATCAAAATGGGTCTACTCGTTTAAGCGTGATGCGATGAACAAGGGAAATGGGAATTATTCTTTTATGTATTTATATACTGTTTTGAAGACATTTGTAATTTTTGCTGTGTGTATGTATGTGTGTGTTTGTGGCTTCATGTATTTATTTGTATCATCATAGCTCCCAAACGAATGGGTACACACAGACGCGTAAAATTTATAACACCCATCAAATAATAAGTAAATTAAAACGGACCATTTGCGATCGCTATTAACCAAATCCCAACCACAACGTAAATACCAACAACAAAACATCTTTGTCTCATACCACGAGTTTCTTAAGCCAAGTCGTGTTCTGCTATAAAATCTGACGTTGAACTATTGATGAACTCATGAATATCGCTGCATCGTTGTGACCACTAGCTACCATGCAACTTTATCCACGTTTTTATAGATACAAGTAATTTAATGCAACTAAACAAAACTACGGCAGCACTAACCAAAAACAGTCACTGCTTGACTATATCAATTCGCTGCGATACATTTGACAAAATTGTTGATTATATGATATAATTATATTCGTTGTGGTACGTGTGAAACAGCTCTAATGCTGACAACATCAAACTGCGACTTCATTGTACGTATACTTGTCTTGAAACATTGTTTTATTAAAATACTACTAACTGAAAGTCATCACGTTAAGGCCCCAGACGTTTGAAATTCTAATAAAATCTAGACATCTAGATTCACTAATGGACTTACAAATTAACCATAATCTAAATTTAGGTCAATAAAGAGGAGGTAAATTTTGTTTCAGTGAATCTTAGTAAATGATTTATTCTCTAGCTGTCCCGAGTTCTGGCAGGATCGATAAAACGGATGGAAAGAGTTTTTGTCATAATTTTGTGGAGGTACTTATTAAATAAGTTTAGTTCTGTGGTATAATATTTTTGAGTAAAGAGCACTAGTGAAATATTCATAAAGAAATGAGTGTTGAATCATTTGAGTTTTATTTTCAAATCTACTACTACTTTACTACGATGAAAGGTTGTGGGGTAGGAGTGACAAACTTGATACAAATTAATATTTAAATAATGGCCTTTGCTGACGGCATTAAAAAAAGAGTGGCTGCCCCAGCTGCTTTTATGCCATGCTTACATCACTCGGTTCAGGTTATCTTATTTTTTAACTAGCTGCGCCCCGCGGTTTCACCCGCGTAAGTCCCAATCCCGCGGGAACTCCGGGATAAAAAGTAGCCTATATGTTATTCTGGGTCTTAAGCTACCTACATACCAATTTTCATCGTAATCGGCTTTGTAGTTTTTGCGTGAAAGAGTAACAAACATCCATACATCCATACGTCCATACATATAAACTTTCGCATTTATAATATTAATAGGATTCTCTTTCTGCAATCTAGCGGTTTAGTGTTGGACATGACTTTATGAGGTAGCGATAGAGTTATTATCATAAAAATTAGTCCAGCAGGAGTCACCGTAGTAGTCTGCCAGCAGCAGTATCACACAGTGATATGGTTTATCAGTGGTAACCTGATTGCCATTATGATAGAAAACTGTTGAGGAACCCTATCAAAAAAAAATAAACCCTATAAACTATGACGTTTACATAAAAAAACCGAAGTGAAAACAGTCTATACATTTGGGAGCTATGATGACACCAAACACACATAAACAGACACACTTAAAATTTATCACACCCATCATTTTCTTAAACAAATACTACACTTCTAGCAAAACATCACGAAAATCTCTCACTTATATGGTACTAGCGGCCCGTCCCAGCTGTCCAGGGTATATTATTCTTATTCGCTCTCTTATAACAAAAAAAATATAGATTTAAAAGTCCTAGTGGTGCATAGAGTTTTGGCGCCATCGAGAGTAAAGATGGTCAAAGATTTTTCATAATTATTTAATAACTTGTTGATATTTAAAGAAAGAAAGAAAAAAGTATTTATTTACGGAATATGAGTGTTACAAAGATGTTACAAAATTATTTAAGCGTTTCTACATAATCTACCAACTAGTTGTGTGCAAATATTTTTATCAGATATTAATAAAATTTGTTATTTTAATTATTTAATTACTATTTAAACACTGTTTATAGTATTTATTACATGATTATTATTAATACAAACAATTTTTAAAATATAAATAAATTTATCCCTATCTACCGTAAACTACCACCATTTCCAAACCTAGCCAGACAGCAGAAGAAACGGCGAAACAAACTCCTGCGCTCCCAACATTCTGCAATGAAATTAATCATATTAGAAATACTTACTTTATTATTTATTCTTCTCTGCAAGAAAATCTTTGCTCCACGCTTTGCTATTGAGTGAAATTTGTCAATTTTGGTGGCATTTTGTACAATTTTGTTCAGTGAAAGTGCAAAACATGAAATAATTACGAAGAAATTAGCGAATCGTGTATTTCCTCGTTTCCGCCAAATCTCATTTTATGAGCTTGAGTAATAAGGCCACCGCTTTATTCTAGAGCCTGACATGACTTACTGACGACTTATGACTGATGACTCATTATAATTGATTAGAGTTGATATAAAATTTGATGCGAATTTCTACTTGACTAATGACAAAATACTAACGTGAAAGCCAAAACCTAAAGAAAGACTAGGGGTGCGTAAATTCAACAATTATTTATACACACTCGCAAAAGCAAATTAAAAATCCAGGAACGGGGTAAAAATGTCTGCTTCTCGTAAAACTATTAGAGTGCAGTGTCTTATTTCTTTTAAGAAAATTAAAAACCACAAGGGAAGCTTTATGCATGTTTCCTCCTGCATTAGCAACGTAGCTTTACGAGATTAACCTTTTAAAAGGTCCTTGTAACATATGATTTACCAGGTCACGTAGTAAACATGGACTCTGTTTGCAAAAATAATAATTTTAACTAGTTCCTGCACGTAATTCCACATTTTTTTTATGATTTCCTGAGAAATTTACGCAGCCTAGAGACCAAAGGTGTTAATGGTGCGTTGCCAACCTGAGGCCGGAATGTTAGGCCTAGAGCAAAAGTAAGTTTACCGGCAACCTTACCCTCCAAATCGGAACACGTCATAACGTTATTGCGACAGGAATAGGTAAGGCGGTGGTACCAATGCGGGTGAGTCACTGCGAAACTCCACCACCTAGTCAGATGTCACGGTGTTAGCGACAGTAAGCCTTTGCTCGCCTTTCACGAGCTGCCTGGCAGAAAGGCAGATGGTCTATTCTTCAAAGGAGCCCGGACCAACACCGGGTAATAGATATTGGCAAGGACAAACAATCAGACCCATCTGATTGTTTGTTTCTATCCCTTCCAGGAACCCATTCCTTGTTATCGGTTATCCTCCTGTTTGCTCTAGCGCTGCAGGTTTTGTACTTGACTTCATGAGGTCCCGGGTTCGATCTCCGGTTCGAGCAACAGTAAGAAATAATAGTCTTTCCAATTTTCTAATAAAAAAAGTGTTGCTCTGGATTGCATGTGTGCCCGCTTGGCGATAGACTTGCCACCTGTCTCATTGTTGGACTTAGTGTCTTCGACTAATAGTGGGTGCCATGTTTGTGTCTCTACCTATTCGGGGAAATAGGCGTGAATATAATTTACTTTACTTATTGCACAGAGAATTATTTTAACTGGTTTCTGCACGTAGTTTCACGTCATTGGTTTTGAAATAAATATTGGCAAAAGCCAACATTCAGATGGATTCCTTCGTGTTATAAAACATGTAAGTATACGTACAATGAATTACCAACATTTTGCATCATCATCATTATCAGCCGGAAGACGTCTATTGCTGGACATAGACTTCCCCCAAAGAGCGCCACAAGTCACGGTCACCAGCCGCTTGTATCTATCGACTCCCCTCGACTTTGACCAGATCATCAGTCCACCGGGTGGGAGATCGACCAACACAACGTCCTCCAATGGACGTCGAGAACCTTTCTTCCCCAACGGTTTTCAGTTCTGCGAGCAATGTGGCCTGCCCATTGCCACTTCAGCTTGCTGACTCTCAGAATTATGTCGGTTATTATCGTTCTCTTGCGGATCACCGAACTACGAATCATATCTCGCAGAGAAACACAGAGCATAGCTCTCTTCATAGCACGCTGAGCAACTCTGAGCTTATTTAAGAGGCCCACATTTAACGGTCAAGTCTCAGTTCCATATGTCAACACCGGTAACACACACTGGTCGAAGACTTTCGACTTTAGGCTCTGTGCTAATCTGGACAAGAAGACACTCTTTAGCTTCCCGAACTCTGCCGATACGAGTTGGATTCGGCGGTCGCCCTTTTTCTTGAAGTTAGATTTACCTAACTGAACTAGGTACGCATACTGATCAACAACTTCAAGAATTGAGTTCCCCACGTGAACTGGTAAAGATGCAACATGAATGTTGGACATGACTTTCATTTTTTCTAAGTTCATCTTAAGACCCAACATTATGCAAGGGGTTTTAACTGATTAAGGACGTGGGCAACGACAGTAGTGAGAACCGATATTTTATTGCTAAGAATGTGTAAGAAGATGAAAAAGAAAAGGTAAATTTTAGTTCGAATAAAATGATTCATCTGGCACAAAACGGGTCTCACAAAGGTCGCTCAATGGACTCCTAAACTACTTAACCGATTATAATAAAATTCGCACACCATGTGCAGTTCGATCCAACTTGAGAGATAGGATAGCTTATAATTATCTCAATTAAAAAAAAAATACCATCCGAGCGAAGCCAGAACGGGCAGCTAGTGTGATAAATAGCACTACCTACTTACCTTAAACCCAAAGTTAGGAAAAACTAGTTGTTGTCCACTGCGTTATCCGTGTAGTTAGTGTCCCACAGGAACATTTTTGGGGTTAAAAACTTCTGTATGTTAATTCAAATCCTTTATGTGTCTGCCAAATTTCATGAACATCGGTACCACAGTTTTTGCGTGAACTAGTAACAAACAAACAAACATACAAATTTTCGCATTTATAATATTAGCTTTTGTCGTTGATGTCAATAATGATCATACTCAAAATACAGTTACAGTTGCAGGATCAACATTAAAAAAATCAAACCTTCAAACAAATCAAACAAAATTCAACCTTATACATTTTTTTATAATAAGTATTATATATTTTTATAATATAATATTTAATATGAACGACTAAAACATTATGACGATTACATTATTCATTACATTTTTGATAAGAATGTCCCTTGTTAGTCCGGACTCCTTTGCAGAATAGACCATCTGCCATCCTGCCAAGCAGCTCGTGAAAGGCGAGCATGGGCTTATCGTCACTAACACCGCGACATCCTACTAGCTGGTAGAGTTTCGCAGCGACTCGCCCGGATTGGTACCACCGCCTTACCTATTCCTGCCACGTTAACGTCCAATGCTTACTGTTGACGTGTTCCGGTTCGGAGGGTAAGGTAGCCGGAAAACTTACTTTTGCTCGTGGCCTAACATCCTGGCCTCAGGTTAGCAACGCAACACTACCACCTTTGGTGTCTCTAGGCGGCGTGAATTTTTTATAAACACGAAATCCGCCTGCTTGTTTGCCTTCCATAAAAAAATCATTTATCAAGACCAACTCATTTGTTTTCAAACATTATAATTATAGTTTGATCTTTCATCACCCTATCCTATTAATATTATAAATGCGAAAGTTTGTATGTATGGATGTATGGATGTATGGATGTTTGTTACTCTTTCACGCAAAAACTACAAAGCCGATTACGATGAAATTTGGTATGTAGGTAGCTGAAGACCCAGAATAATATATAGGCTACTTTTTATCCCGGAGTTCCCGCGGGATTGGGACTTACGCGGGTGAAACCGCGGGGCGCAGCTAGTTATCAATATTTTTGTTTGTGTATGACTACACTTCTCCTACATATAAGCTAGTGTACCCAATTTTATACTCCTCCGTCCACGCAATTTTTGTAAAAAAGAGTCTAAAGTTTTTGCTTCATATGTTTATATTATGACACTGTCAGAAATCACATATTCTGAGCTTTATAGATGGCCTTCACGCGTAACCAGCGAACCCTTGACCAATCGGGTGAGCCTTTGTCTTGTCCAGACCATTAGTCTGTGGAAAATAAAAACAGTCTTCAAAATGTCCTTTGAGACGAATATCATAAATAATAATAATAAATAAATAAATAAATATCCCTGGACAAATCACAC